>OY720442.1:140463833-140683641 GCA_963082915.1 Dolichopus griseipennis | reverse complement strand
AAATAAATTTTTTTTATTTTTTTTTTGTTATTTTTACGTAGGTTGGAATGGAATCTTCAAAAGACACAATGAGCCCCGTAGCTTGCCATTGCGTGTGGAATTCTTACCCACTAAACCACACCCTTCCTCTATTGCGATCTAGTCTTATAGGGCTAATGAGCAATTTTTATCTGGCTTTATTTTAGTTTTTAAGGCTATTCTACGATTTAACTAGTATCCGCGTAGGACCAAATGACTATATATAAAAGATAGCTGGGATTGCCAGCTTTCAAAAAATATATAGCTTAAATGGCGCATATTATCCTTTAAGGACGAAAAGGACATTAAAAAGTATCCTTGTTATTTTAGTCCATTTTACAAAAACCGTTATAACTAGCGATTTGTTCATTATATATATATTCATCAAAGGTAATAATTAAGATGACGGTCTGGAGAATATTCTAACGTTTATTTGATGACGATAGGTACTGCCGTTTTGGAGATATTGCAATTTCAAGTGGAAATTTAAAACAAAAAATAAAAAAATTTTGAACTTTAAAAAAAACCACTATAACTATGAAATTTTCAAAAACACCCTGTATTTTTTATTATACTGTTAGACACTCTTTCCAACGGTATATAATAAGTATGGTGTATGTTGACAAATAGCCCCACCAGAGAACATGAATGAAAAACTGACGCAACAATTTTATTAAAAAATACGTTTTCATACTTTATTCGTCATAAATTTATTTTGCCTTTTTATACCCGTATGACTATATAGTCAAAGGGTATAATAAATTTGCCATTACGTTTGTGACGCAGAGAAGGAAGGGGGGTAGATATAGACTCAAGTGTATGGATCGGATCAGAATCGAAAAAAAAATCGATTTAGCTATGTATGTCCGTCCGTCCGTCCGTCCGTCCGTCTGTCCGTCCGTCCGTCTGTCCGTCCGTCCGTCCGTCCGCACGATAACTCAAAAACTAAAGGAGCTAGGATCTTGAAATTTTCGCAAATTCGTTTTTCGGCAATAGCCGTCATCGCTATTTAAATCCAGCCATTTTGGTCCATGGGTTCGGGTGGCTGCCATACAACTTCTTTTTTTATATGAGTATTTCTCTATACCTATTACAGGTACGTGTCTGAAATTTTGGCAAAAGTAGTTTAGTTTTATGGCCAAAGTTTCTGCAAAATTTGGTTGGTCTAGTGAAGTGGGTTCGAGTAGCTGCCATACAACTCCTACTTTTATATGAGTATTACTCTATACCTATTAAAGGCGGGTGTCTGAAATTTTGCCAAAAATAGTTTAGTGTAATGGCCAAAGTTACTGCAAAATTTGGTTGGTCTACTGCAAAGGGTTCGAGTAGCTGCCATACAACTTCTTATTTTATATGAGCATTACTCTATACCTATTGAAGTTGGGTGTCTGAAATTTTGCCAAAAATAGTTTAGTATAATGGCCAAAGTTACTGCAAAATTTGGTTGATCTACTGCAGAGGGTTCGAGTAGCTGCCATACAACTCCTTCTTTTATATGAGCATTATATTTCACCTAATAAAGCTGGTATGTTTGAAATTTTGCCAAAAGTAATTAATGCTTATAATAATAATGATATAATGTTTATATAAAGGTCATACGGGTATCCCAGAGTTGACACAGTCTACTCTACTACACTTTTCCTCGTTGTTGGATGGTGTCATAATTCCAAAAAAAAAATTCCAAATTTACAAAATTCCAAAGAAAGAAAAAAAATAATTCTAAGAAAAAAAATTCCAAAAAAAAAAAATTCCAAAAAAAAATCCAAAAAATATTTCCATAGCTTTAGCGAGCAAGAATTTTAGAGTTTGTTACAAAATCAGGATTATACGCTTTTTCCAGAATATTTATATATTTGTATAAGTGGGTTTATATATTAGTTTAGAGTTGGATTCAAAATCAGGGTTTCAATAATTTGTTTAGCGGGGGTTTGGGGCCGGCAGCCCCCCCTATTTTAAAATTTTTATTTGTTGAAATATGCAAGTAAAAAATTACTGTTTTTGAAAAATAGTTTGTCATTAAATTTTGATTTTTGGAATTTTCTTTTTTGGAATTTTTTTTTTTGGAATTATGAAAATGGAATTTCGGAAATGAATTTTTTTTTTGGAATTTCGTACCCAACCCTTTGTATTTTTTTTATTTATACCTGGAAACATATTTATAACGTATTAAAAATTTTTTTTTCAATTATAAAATTATTTAATTCATTTAAAAAGTACGGCTGGAAAAATTGTAATACATATCAACATTTTTTTTTATACAAAAAAAATTACAAAACAAAAAATTTTTTATTTCATAAATGCTTTTATCTTCTAAACGCTTTAATATAGACATACCTTAAGTATGCCCAACTTATAAAAAAAACTAAGAGCTTTCCAACGATGTAAAAATATTTAGGGGGTTTCTTTGCAAAATTTTGAAAAATATGCGTTTTAGAGAAAGGATGTTAAAAATTTTTTTTTTTGCAAAAATTTTCAACTTTGAACTACAATATCTCCAAAACGGCAGGACCTATCGTCATCAAATAAACGGTAAAATATTCTCCAGACTATCAACTTAATTATTAGCTTGAACTGAATACATATATATTGAACAGATCGCTAATTATAACGGTTTTTGTAAAATAGACTAAAATAACAAGGATACTTTTAAATGTCCTTTTCGTCCTTAAAGGATAATATGCGCCATTAAAGCTGTATATTTTTTGAAAGCCTGTAACACCAGCTATCTTTTATATATGGTCATTTGGTCCTTCGCGGATACTAGTTAAACCTTAGAAACCCCGTTTTTAATGTAGATTCCATCCAGCGATGTCTATCTAACTGTTTCTTTCTCTTATTATAGCTACACTAACTCAAAAGGCTTTACTCTTTTGAGTCGTCTGGCTATATTTGTATTATCCAGAAGCTGGACTACCTCGACAACCATGTAAATGTTGAAATTAATGAAATATTAATTATTGAAATTGCTGTATTTCATTTGCCTGTTTTTGCAGATTTATTTCACTCTCTAATTAAGAATCTCACATTATTTGCATATAATACATATATATATAAATATTCTGGAAAAATCCTATAATCCAGATTTTGTAAACAACTATAAAATTTCTCCTAGTTATTTTTTTATATTAATATATATTTTCAATAATAAAGATTTTCCAATACTCACTAAACAAATTATTGAAACCCTGATTTTGTAACCAACTCTAAAATCTCTACTAACTCAGAATCTCACATACAGACATATATAAATATTCTGTTGAAGGCGTAAAACCCTAATAAACCCTAATAAAAGAATCCAACTCTAAAAATTCTCCTAATTATCCATAAAATTATGAAAAAATTTATTTAGGCAATGTTTATCATATATGGGAGTAGTGCATTGAATTATCAATTAAATTAATTTGGTCTTAGCTAATATTAATGAAAGTCAAAATTATTCTGCAAAATACAGGCAAATGACATACAAACATATGAAATGCTCCCAACAATCAAATCTACGGGTAAATGATATACAAAAATGATATTAATTTAGAAACTATTCTGTTCCGAAAAAACGAAAAAGATTTTTATCAGTCCCTTGTATAAAGATCAAATTTTATCTCAATTGATCGCCCAACTCAAAATTTAAGTCCACATAAAGTATAAGCGTGTTAGTTTCGCTCAATTTATTAGCACACTCAATTAAATTGAGTTTTGGCGACAAGTTGAGTTGGGTAAATCACTTGTAATAACTTTTCATTTAGAGTCCGCTTAGTTAGAACTCTAATTTGTCCCCCTCATCCCCATATCATTCTTTATTGGATTAAAATTAGTAGCAGAACTATAATTAATTTCTAACTGTAGTCTATTAAGTTCAAATAATTATTTCTAGAGACTTTATGTAAAAATTCTACAGTCTATAAGTTGATATCAGTGTTCCTTACAATATACCTCCATGTAACTTCCATAGTTTCCAACTTGATTTAAAAAAAAAATTTTTTTTAAAATAAAAAATTTAATCAAGCAATTAAATTAAAATTAATAATTTAATATTTTATCATTTTACCATCGGCTTTTTGCAATATTTATTAAAGTAATTATAAATTTTAATTTATTAAAAATAAAAAAAATTAATAATTTATTAGCATACATTTTTAATGAAAAATTATTCAAAAATATTTAAAAGTAAACAAAATGACATGATATATGTTATCATTGTCTGATATCATTATATATTACCTAAATAAAGTTTTATAAAAATTGTTCCAACCAACTTTATAAATATGTGTGTGAAAAATATGAAATTTAATAAACAATTCCTTTTTTAAGACTTAAGTTTTTCCGCAAATATTTACTTAAAAGAGTAAAAATTTATAATTAAAATTGAAAAATTTAAAAGTTTTTCGTAATGAGAGTGTCATATGCTTTTATTATAATATAGTTAAGAGTAGGATCTGAAATGCTGATTTTCTCTTTTTCTAGTACATTTCAAAGTCACAAAATTAAAAAAAAATTTTAACGCGTCATTCAGAAATTCCAGACATTGGAGACATAGATATAACCAAGAACTGTACGCACTCTACGACAATATAAACCTTGTCAGGAGAGTAAAAGTACAAAGACTGCGTTGGCTAGGACATGTTGTAAGAAGGGAAGAAAATTGTCCGGTGAGAATGATTTTTGAATCCAACCCATATGGTGTACGTAGCAGAGGCAGACCAAAACTAAGATGGAAAGAATGAGTAGAACAGGACTATCGAAATTTGTGTTTGCCGGGCTTATGGAGAACAGCTGCCCAGGATAGAGACCAATGGAGAAATTATCTGAAGTCGGCCGGAAACTCTAGAGTCTCGTAGAGCCATTTATATATTCAGAAATTCGATAAGTATCTAAGTGTCAATATTTGTTTAAGTGTCAATATTTGTATAAGTGTCAATATTTCATGAAAATCAAGCGAAACTTCGCAATTATTTCATTTCTACTGCAAAAGTCATTAACAGTTATTTATTGCAAATCAAATGCAAAAGTGATCAACATATGATTGTCAAATCTTTGATGTTTTAAAAAACTGTCAAATACAGCCAAATAAATTGATAACACTTGCATTACAGTTAAGTGAAACACAGATATGAAATACAGTTTTTGAATAGTAACCCCAATCGAATTTATTCATATTTTTGTATAAAATTATACCTCTATTAATAGTATAAATTACCGTTATTATTGACTTATCTTATATTATTTTATGTTAATTACATATTTCTGTTATTATTCTACAAAAAAAAAAAAAAAAATAAATATTCAAATAAATTTTTAGGTTCGGTTTTATAATAATATATAACACTCCCTATTTATTTTCAACTCATTCATTCAATTGTTTTATATTCAACTTTTTATGGTTATCCTTTTTATTTGTTTTCTCTTTCTCTCTTATTTCATATATATTTCATTTTTATATCCTGTATTCGTTATCATACGCACCCTCAAACTTTATATTTTATATTTATTTATTGCAACAGATGAAAAAATTTCCACGAATATATATATATGTATATATATATATATTTAAAATTTTTAATAATCCCCTTCCGGATATCCTGTTTTATTATGAAAAAAAAAAAAAACAAAATGAAGAATAATAATAAAAATTCCGTTATCTGAATTAATATTTTAAATATTATGACTGTTATTTTAAAATAAAAATATAATAATTTATGAATATCTAAAATTGGATTTAAATAGTGTGTAATCTGTACAGGTTAACTGTACTTTAAATGGATACGCTTTAAAATAAAATATATATATGTGCATATATTTTTGGATAAATGCAATATGCCGTATAAAATAAAATTAGAGAGGGGGTCAAAGAATGCATTTTAAAATATTTGGAAAAACAGTTATTTGAAAAAGCTTAATAGATTTTGAAAATTAAGGTGGTACTCGAAAGTTGACAGATTTTGAATCTTAAGTTGGTATTAAAGAATTTATTTAATTTATCTATTTTACTAAGTGGATCAATTTTACCGTTAAATATAGATTCCTGCCCCAAAATGATCACTCGGCGAATGTTTTTATTAAAATTTTAAAATAACCCCCGTATCTAAATTATGAGCCGCTCTGGAATGAAGTAAATTCTTGAAAATGTACGTGTTAGTCTGTTGTTCTAGATGTTACTCTGGATGAACGACTTGTTCTAGATGGTTTCTACCAGAGATTATTTTAGACATAAGAAAAAAATGGTTTAGAAGTATTGCTTAAGTATTTAATATTGGAATATTTCTAGTTCTTGGAAGTTCTTTTAGCCCGTAATGACTTTTAAGAAGTGTCATAAAGTCGTCGGGTTTTATTGAAAAGTTTTTGACGAGCTCTAAAACTTTTAATTGAGGAATCGAATTCGAGAATGGCCTTCCCGGGGACTAGGTGGATTTTAGAGCCCTTATTATAAAAGTTTTATGATCATATAAGCTTGGATGATCTGTTTAATCTTGGTAATGGTTTATAAGTTGACATGTGTAGACTTTTGTTGGCTGTTCGGTTCAAATAGTTAATTTTCTGCATATTGTTGAACTTTATTGGATTACGGATATTTTGATTAAATTTAATTTAATTTTATTAAAAAAATTATTTAAATAAATTTTTAGGAAATTATAGGAAATTAAAACTATTATATATTAAAAACAATTTGTTAAATATTTACTTCCTTTAATTAAAACGAGAGAACAATTTTTTAATAAAAATCAATTTTTTTTTATTAATTTTTACCGTTGTTCATCATGGCTACTTTATTGTTTTATTCGTATATATTAAATTTAATTAAAATCAATCTTAAAACTTTTCGTACTAAAAATTTTATTAAAAAATGTAATAAGACAAGGAAGTACAGAAGGAAGTAAATAAATAAAATTTTCTAATATCCGTCTAAGGAAATTACATTAACATCAACTGCAGAACATAAATAACAACAAAACTTTAATATAATATTTATTTTATAATTGTTTTTTTATTCTTTTTTTTTTTGTGGCTTAAAACAGTGAGTCCAGACACTGAGTAAAAATTTTTAAAATTCAAAAGTTTACATAGTGATAAGTCAACTAAATAACGAATAATAACTTTTTTAATAATAAACAATAATAAAATAGTACAAGACCATTTTCGGGAAAAAAACCTAATGGGATGAGAGAACATACTAAGAAGGATGGCAGGAGGATTCTGAAAATTTTAAAAAAGTGAGGAAAAGATTGTAGATAAATGTGTTTACATGAGAAGCTACACTTTGTATTTGACCACTCTATTTTGATTAAAGTGGTTTTTTATTTAACAGTAAAAATAACTGTTTTGTAGTTGAATTTTTAATTTCCGCGCGATTAAGACAGCGCGTGATCTTTTTTCGTGTTATCCTTCTTTGGGAGTAATTGCTTTCTTTATTTAAAAAGCTTTAGTTATCGGTATTAATTTTTTATCAAAATAGTTAATTAAAACATTAAAAATTTGTATTTTATATTAAAATTTATTTTAAAATCGTCATGGTTACGTTTAAATACTAATAAAATTAAAAAAGAACCAAAATTATATTTATGGGGAGCCAAATCTCGGTGAACAAAACCTCGTTTCTAGAATATCTTCGTTTGTACAAAATCTCGTTTGTAAATTTCAGTAAACCAAATCTGGTTTTTTGAAAATCTGGTTTTTTGGCTTAACTTAAAAAAAGCTAACGAATATTTGTAAAATAAAATTGTTAGGTGAGATTTTTGGGTTGGACACAAATTCAAAGTTCCTCTCTTTTTCAAAATATTTATAATTATGTAAATTCGAGATTCTGAATTGGGAGGGATTATTCTTGGTATGAAACAGGTATGTTGAAAAAACATCCCAATCCTTTGATTTTAGTGCGGGATGCGATAATTTAGTGAGCGGAATCTGGGAGGATAGAAATGAAAAAATTAAAAACTTACTTATTAAAAAAAAACTTTATTTTTTAAAAACCCATATTAATAGCATGCGATAATTATGTAGTACAGTGATGACTAGCAATGTATTTTAAAACTTATATACCACGTTCATACATATTATCAGTTTACTGTTGAATTTACATAAAATCGCGTTTTTATCTTGTTATTTTCATTTCGTTTTTATTTTTTCTATTTCTTTTTCTCTTTAATTTTTTGTTTTATTTTGGACCAAAGTATTCATTTTTCACTATACAATATCTAACATAAAATTGAATTTAATATATTTTTTTTTGCATTAAGATAAAGCTCAATAAAATCGGATAAAACGATTTAAAAGTTTTAATTTTTTTTGCAATATAAATTTTTTTTTTTAATTTTATATTTAAATTTAATTTTAAATGAGTTTGCGTTTTTTGTAGCGGCTAATACCGCATAGATTATAAAATAATTTGTTAACAAAGATAAAACTTATGTTAATCTGTAAAATTAAGTTATCTTGTCATAATTTTATAGAAAAATTTTCATATTAATTATTTTTTAAATTTATCTGTGAATTTTAACAGATTTTCGTGCGTTAATTGACACCATTTATTGATTATATTATGCTGGATCATTGAGTGCATGCATTTTTTAAATTTATTTGTTAGCATATTTTTTAAAATTGTTTAGAATTTTTTTTGTATTAACTACGTTAGGTCAATGCTCTGTCTCTGTCTCTTGACACCATATAAAATAAATGTAATCTTCTTTTAAGATGTGAAAAATATTTCAAATGTGGTAAAACTATTGTATAAAGAAAACTGTGGGAAACTATGGGAAAGTGCAACAGCTTAATCACTACTCAAAATCTCATCGATCTTAATTTCAACCTCCACACTATTACCCTAATTCTAATTATGTCTCTAAAAACAGAAAACCTTATTTTAGCTCTAAAATGCCTCCTAATCCATAATCTCGAATTCAGATGTATATATTTAAATATTTTAGTAAAAGCTATTCTGTGATTTTGACTAAAACTCTATTAATTTATTATACTTATTCTAATCAATTATACAATTGGCGGGAGGTCGGTTTGTGAACCTTTTAATTATGCATCTATTGCTTATGAAACTGTTGTAAATTATGCAAATATCAACATAAGTCTGACGATCCACTATAAATATTTGGATAGTTAAAAATCTTTTCTAACATATGTTGTAATTAAATCTTGCAATTATTATTGAGTGTAGTATTGCTTAAAAATGAAACTTATTTCTTTGTGATTAATTAATAACTAAAATTAATTGATTAACATGCATGTTTAGTATTTTCATAAAAATTTAATATCACTGGAATTTCTATCACGATCAAGTGGATTTAATCTTTTTTATAATTCTTAGCATTTAACATCTAGTAATGCATGCTTAATATAAATAGTAAGAAAAATAATTAATCATTGTGCGTCCATAAAAAGCTTTTACACGTCAATAATTTTAAACTTTAGACAGGTAAATAATAAAGAAAAAATTAAATTTTATTTTAATTTTTCTTATTTTTTTTATTTGCACAAAGTTTGCACAAAATTTTATTTCATGAAAATAATTCTTAGAATAATACGAAGTAAATTGGAATTGAAATATTATACAGGGTGGTTAGCAATTGCATCTAATTGTGAGAAAACAAAGAAATTTTCGACCAGTCATAAAATGTTTATTAATTTTAACATTTTTTTTTAAACGAATTTGAAATCACGTTTCTTAAAATATCGTTTTACCAAAAACCTCATTCTATGAAAATCTAATTTTATTAAAATCTCTTTTTTTTATACCCGTATGACTATATAGTCATTATACCCGTATGACTATATAGTCAAAGGGTATAATAAATTTGCCATTACGTTTGTGACGCAGAGAAGGAGGGGGGTAGGTATAGACTCAAGTGTATGGATCGGATCAGAATCGAAAAAAAAATCGATTTAGCTAATCAATGAATAGCAAAAAAGATGTTAATTTAGTATGTCCAAAAATGTTATTAGATTGTGTTGATCTCATTGGGAACAATTTAATGGAAATTTTCAATCAATCTTTAAGTTCGGGCATATACCCTGATATATGGAAAAAAGCGTTTGTTGTTCCATTGGAGAAAATAAAAAACACAAATAAATGTACAGAGTTTCGTCCAGTTAACATGATCACTAATGAAGCTAAAGTTTTTGAAAAAGTAGTTTATAATCAACTAGAAACCTATTTGGATAAAAATAACTTAATATATGAGCACCAATCAGGTTTTCGTAAAAAACATAGCTGCGAATCATTACTTAATTTAGTTATTGAAAATTGGAAATTGGCAGTTAGTGAGCGAAAAGTAATTTTAGCTGTTTTTCTCGATTTGCGTAGAGCATTTGAAACTATTAATCGAGATATTTTACTTTTAAAATTAAACAGTTATGGTATTCGCAACACTGAAGAGAAATGGTTCAAATCTTATTTAAGTGGTAGAACGCAAAGGACTAAGGTAAATGGTAGTTATTCAGATGACATTGGAGTTAACCTTGGTGTTCCCCAAGGCACTATCTTAGGCGTTTTACTGTTTTTAATATATATAAATGACATCGTAAAAGTAGTAGAACATATTAAAATCGTCCTGTTTGCCGATGACGCCCTTCTATACATTGAAGAATCTACTAGTGAAGAGTGTGTCAGGAAAATGAGCAGAGATTTTAAAAAGGTAAATCAGTGGCTCAGCGGTAATAAATTGAAACTAAACACAGAAAAAACAAAAGCAATGGTCATCAATGGTGATTTAAATAATAACTTGATTTTAGATAACATAAATATTGAAGTAATTAGTGAAATAAAATATTTAGGATTTTTAATTGATAATAAACTTAATTTTAAAAGTCATATTAGTTATATATGTAAAAAAATTTCAAAAAAGTTATATTTTTTATCTAAGATCAGAAATCAATTATCAATTATTAGTGCAATTAGGATTTTTAATACCATGATTAAACCGCATTTTGAATTTTGTTCTACGCTCATAGCTTTTTTACCAAATTTAAATCTAGATAGATTGCAAAAATTATTAAACAGAGGAATGAGAATTATTTTAAAATGTAACCGATATACTTCGATCATATTTATGCTGGATAGGTTAAAATGGCTAACAGTTAATCAAAGACTAAAATTTAATGTTTTATTGTTTGTTTTTAAAATTAAAAATAATTTAACACCTAGTTATTTAAGTAATAGATTAACTTATGTCGGTGATGTTCAAAATTACTTTTTAAGAAATATTTTCAATTTTCGTCTAAATTTTTTCAGAAATGAAAATTCCAAAAATACATTAATGTATGCAGGTTTGAAATTATTTAATGAACTTCCCGATGAAATTAAATTTGAAAGAAATTTTTATAAATATAAAAGTACTTTATTGCAATATGTAAAAATTAAATTTAATTAATAATTTTGATTCCTCTATTATTTAACCAAATAAGAATTTTATATACCTATCTTTCTTTTACTTTTAATATTTTTTCTTTATTTGCAATGTTAAATTTTTCAATTACATGAGTTCAATTATTATATATTTTGTATTAGATAATTTGTTTTTGTACATATTTATGTTAGAATAACATATTTATGTAAAAATGTATTGTATAAAATAGTAATTTTTTTTTTTTACTAAATAAATGAATAAATAAAAAAAAAAAAAAAAAATGTATGTCCGTCCGTCCGTCTGTCCGTCTGTTCGTCCGTCTGTCCGTCTGTCCGTCCGTCTGTCCGTCCGTCCGCACGATAACTCAAAAACTAAAGGAGCTAGGATCTTGAAATTTTCGCAAATTCGTTTTTTTGCAATAGCCGTCATCGCTATTTAAATCCAGCCATTTTGGTCCATGGGTTCGGGTAGCTGCCATACAACTTCCTTTTTTATATGAGTATAACTCTATACCTATTAAAGCTGGGTATCTGAAATTTTGCCAAAAATAGTTTAGTGTAATGGCCAAAGTTTCTGCAAAATTTGTTTGGTCTACTGCCAAGGGTTCGAGTAGCTGCCATACAACTTCTTCTTTTATATGAGTATTACTCTATACCTATTAAAGCTGGGTATCTGAAATTTTGCCAAAAATAGTTTAGTGTAATGGCCAAAGTTTCTGCAGAATTTGGTTGGTCTACTGCCAAGGGTTCGATTAGCTGCCATACAACTCCTTCTTTTATAAGAGCATTACACTACAGCTAATAAAGCTGGTATGTTTGAAATTTTGCCAAAAGTAATTAATGTTTATAATAATAATGATATAATGTTTATATAACGGTCATACGGGTATCCCAGAGTTGACACAGTCTACTCTACTACACTCTTCCTCGTATAAATCTCGTTTTTTTGTTAAAATTTTTCTACGTCACAATCTCTGTAGTAAAATTTACAAATTTAGTGCATGGAAATTCAGTTTAAATGAAGACAATTATCGATATTAAAAAAAAAACAAGATTTTAAAAAACGAGATTTAATAAAAAACAAGATTTTAAAAAACCAGATTTAATAAAAATCAAGATTTTAAAAAACAAGATTTTTAAAAACGAGATTTGGAAAAAACAAGGTTTTAAAAAATTGAATTTAAGAAACAAGATTTAAAAAAACGAGCTTTTTGAAAAAAAAAAAACTAAGTTTTTAAGAATAGTTTCGTTTTTTTAAATGCGTAGATTTTTATTTGACAAAGAAACATGAAACAGGTTCTAAACTTTTAATCTAAGCTAGAGCTAATTTCAATTACTTTTTTATGACTTTTGACTTAAACAATTTTAGAGAAACAAGAAGGCATAGCTTTTATAATTGTATAAAAAAATATATCTTTAAATCGGCCCAAGTAGTCGTACAAAGCATTGCATATAATTAGAAAACACCCTGAATGTAAACATTTTGATCGCGTTCAATTACTAAATAAAATTTATTTTTAAATATTAATTTTCTTAAATATTGTTTTTTTTATTTTATTTGATTGACGAGTTAATTAATCGTGTTTTATGATTCATAATATTTTTAGTTTATTTTTCTTAAAAAGTTTTTTGGAAAATTTTAAATTTTATTGAAAAACGGAAAAAAAATTTTTTTATTGGTTTTCCTAAGATAAAAATGTTTTACTTCTGGTATTTTCTATTACGGAAATTTTTTTTCAAAATATACAAAATTTAAAAATAAAATGGACTTTTATTTTGTTTATAATATTTTTATTACTTTAGAAAGTTTATTTTTGTAATAAATCTGATATTTAATCAATATAATTATATTCTAATATGAATTAAAATAATAAACATATACAATATTAAAATTTAAATTATTTTTGGATGTAATTTTCGTTTGAAAAACCGCTAAAAGATTAAAAAAAAACTTTTTTTTTTTATACCCATATAGTCTATATAGTCAAAGGGTATAATATATTTGCCATTACGTTTGTGACGCAGAGAAGGAGGCGGGGTAGATATAGACTCAAGTGTATGGATCGGATCAGAATCGAAAAATAAATCGATTGAGCTATGTATGTCCGCCGTCCGTCTATCCGTCTGTCCGTCTGTCCGTCCGTCACCACGATAACTAGAGCTAGGATCTTAAAATTTTCGCAAATCCGTTTTTTTGCAATAGCCGTCATCGCTATTTAAATCCAGCCATTTTGGTCCATGGGTTCGGGTAGCTGCCATACAACTTCTTTTTTTTATATAAGTCAAAAGTAATTAATATTAAAAATAATAATGATATAATGTTTATAAAACGGTCATACGGATATCCCAGAGTTGACACAGCCTACTATACCACGTTCTTCCTCGTTTTTTTTGAAAAAGTTTTTTGGTGTAACTACGGAGCCCCGTGGATGCTTTTGTTTGAAATTTGTAGGAAGTGTATTTTCACTAAAATTGTATTATATTGAGTGAAATGTTATCTAAGTACATTTCTAAGTATCATTACCTGATACCCATTACTTTGGCAAGTACTCAATACTTTGTATAGAACTAAATTCAATTTAAAGCAGAACTGTATAATATTGAGTAAAAGAGTACTTAAATACAGTTTTAAGTACCATTATTTGATACTCCTTACTTTGACAAGTACTTATTACTTTGGCAAGTACTTATTACTTTGTACAGAATTTAATACAATTTAAAACCAGAACTGTATAATATTGAGTAAAATAGTAATTAAATTCAGTTCTAAGTACCATTACATGATTACTGATTACGTTGCCAATTACTTAGAATTCGATACTTATAAAGGAATCAAGTACATAAAGTACATCAAGTAAAATCACTTGCAATTCATAGAAAACAATTAAATTTTGAGTTTCATAACTTTTGTAATTATTTGTAATTTGTAAAGTATTTAATTACTAAGAAATGCAATTCAAGTTTTTTTAAAATATTCGCTTGAATGAATAAAACTAAACTGGAATTCAATTTTTAATTTATCAAATTAATATATGAGTTCAAGGGTAATTTCACTTTGAAAGTAATTGGTAAGGCTCTAATATTTTCATGCGTTGGATTCCGCATACCCTATATTGTAAAACGCCTTTCGTTTTTCATAATGTTCCATTAGAGGCTTCGTAGTAGATGCAATTGAGTAAAATTATAATTTAAAACCCCTGAAAAAGCTTTAATTTAATTAAGTACTACTCAAAGTAAATATTTTAATTTGTTTTTATAACTCACATATGAAATTTAAATTAAGATCTGTGAAATGGTAGTCCCGATGGTCGTTATTTTATTTGGAAATTCATATTTTAAACTTACATGTATATTTTTTTTAAACATATTCCTTGAAAAAATCTATATTTTAATATTTCACATTGTCAATCTTTCATTTAAAAATATTTCATTTCTATTATTTAACAGATTTCCATTTTTAAATTTCATTAATTTTTAAGTCTTTAGAAAACAAGAAAATGAATCACCTTTATATAACCTCTATGCAAAATAACCATTTTATTTTTTGTTTTAACGTTTTTTAATAAAAATGTCAAAAATTTTAAAAGCTTTTTGACAACAAAACACCATTTTTATTTTACAACTTATTTATTTACAATTTTGTTACTTCAAATATTAGCAAATGAATAAAAAAAGAACGCTAAAAGCATGTTTTTTAATGAAAAGAATGAACAAAATTGGAAAAATGAATAAAAGTTCAATAAAAATGGATAGAACAAAATGGTAAGCAATAATATCAAAGGGAAAAATTTAATAGTTGTATTTATATGTAGGTAAAAACTGTAACGATCAAAACATCTGTTACTAATGGTTGGCTAATAGTTTGGAATATGTATGTACAATGTACAAATGCTCCTGAATTTTTTTTATAGTATTCTATTTTCTCTTTCCTTTTGTAGTTTTCCTTTTTCCAATGCATTTAGGACACAGTTAAAGTTAGGAAATGCCCCATTAGTATGAGTGGAATTTTGCTATATACATTTTTATTTTAATTGCCTTTATACTAAAAGTGTTTTAATGCTAACTGTTTCAATGCTAATAACTGTTTCTTGGATTTAAAAAAAAACTGATTTTATACCAATTGGTTTGGGGAATATATATATGCCCTTTATAGAAGACCGTTTGCTTATTGGGAAGATCAAATGGAATTTTATTTTAATTAGCTTTATGATAAAAGTTTTTTTATGCTTATTGGATTTTAATAACTGTCTTTATGCTAATTTGCTTCTTAGGAATATTATTGAGCACTTTATAGAAAATCGTTAGCTTATTAGTAAGACAATATGACTTTTTATTTTAATTAGCTTCATTATAAAAGTGTTTTTATGCTAATTGACTTTTAATAACTGTCTTTGTGCTAATAAGTATGAGGAATAGTATTGTGCCAGTTTTTGAAGGCATGTGACGTAATAGCAAGACAATATGCCTTTTTATGTCTTTATGCTAATTGGCTTCTGAGGAAAACATTTAGGCCTTTTATAGAAGATCCTTATCTTATTAGCAAGACAATATGCCTTTTTATTTTAATTAGCATTATAATAAAAGTGTTTTTATGCTAATTGGCTTAAGCAATAGATTTGCGCCTGTTTTAGAAAATCCTGGCCCTAATAGTAAGATTAACCAACTAATTATATTAAAAGTATAATTATATGGCATTAAACTTAGAATATTCCAGTGCCATTAGAAAGATACTAATATCACTGTTCCTAATACTCAAAATTATTTATCAATTCTATTTTTAAAATACCCTCTTAATTTACTAAATTAAAAACAAATTTTATGAAAACTAATATACGTATAAAAAACACAAAGTAGTAGTAACCCTATATTTTAACCCTATTTTAACCCTACTTTTGCACTTGTTAAATCTTAAATATTAAATTAAAGAAACATCTCTATGATAGATGCTCATCTAATATATACTTCAAATATAATCTGATACAATTCCCTTAAAACGTCAGGTGCGCATAAGGTAAAATATAAAAATGTTGTGTATAGTGGCACTAACCTTTAAATAGAGCATCAACAGTGTTGTAGGGGTATTAATTCATAGAAAAAAATTATTTTTTTTTCCAAAGGCAAGTGCTACTCATATATTCTGTTTGCAATAAAAGTATCTTAGATTAAAATTTGAATAGATACACTCAAAATTAAAGGATTAGCAGACATATAGGGAGAGATGAACTAAAAAACAAAAAATTATTTTAATCTTATTTACGTGATTTTAAAAAAAAAACTAAGTAGTAGAAATAGTTGAATATGAAATTTGTATAAAATATTTCATTATTAAATAAACTTTGATTAAAAAAATTCTTTTTTTTATTTTTTAGCTTAGATAAAGTTTTTGAAAGAGAACTCGTACATGACTAATTTTCTTATATGTCATATTCAGATATAATATTCTTTTTAGTAATTTATTTTGTTTTTGTTTATTTTAATTAAATTATCTAGTTTTGCTTTAAAATAAATTTTATTAATTTTTCTTTTGAACATAAATTTATAATGAAATTGAATTTTTAATTAAAAGTTTTTGTGTTAAAATGGCACCCAAATGTACAATAATTCAAAATCTTTTAATTCACAATTGATTAGATATAAAAAAATTTAAAGAAAATTTAATTAAATTTTTAATAATTTTAATTAAATGCATGTTTAAATTATCAAAATTAAGATAAAACTTATTGATTAATTCATGTTGTGGTGATTAAATCTGACATTATCTGGAAATGTCATGTTTTCACAAAAGTTATCACTCATAATTTTTAAATGTTTGAGTAAAGAGCTTTTGATTATGGTTTTAATATTGATATTTCGGGTACTATAATTTCGAAGTCTATGTTAGCATATAAAACTCAGCCAATTTTGTTTTATATTAATAATAAAGTTCCTAGCTGTATAGTCCAATGTAAGAGAATTACAAGTGTCATTCATTTAAAATTTCTAGAAAGTCTAGTATTAGTACAAAATAACTAATGCAGATTTCAAATCATAGATACATGAAGGCAATGCAAAACAAATACCATCAATACGATTCCGTTTTCTCCAAGTACCTTCAAAACATTTATTTCGAACTTCAAAAATAAATATAGACTTAATAGGCCTGTCTTACAATATTAAAGAACTTAAATTTGTGTATCCCAGAAGCTGCTACGCCTTATACAATTTTGTTATGTTTTGACGCTATTTTAAAATTGCTGTCAGTTACGCATCCAACATAGAATTTGACAACACATTAACAGGGACGCCTAGTACATATATATTTATATTAGTTTTGGTATAGTATTTTTATTCAGATTGTTTAACCCTTATGAAAGGTTTAGAGAGAACCAAATCTTTTCTTCTACCAAAATCACTACAAATTCAAATCATGTTTTATATGGACTCTTTACCTATTTAATACAATAACTGGCACCCTCATTTTACTAATGTTAGCCTTGAGTGTTCTATTTTTTTTAACAATATTATTAATAGTTTTTAAATATCAGAGAAAAACACATTTAAAAGATAAATCAGCACATATATAAACTCCCCGAACAATGACATTTTCTGCCGAAAGTTTAAATATGGCACAAGATCTCTTTCTTCGTACACGGCTTGGGCCTAAGAGCTGCAGACAACGAGCCAAAGATATGTAATTTTAGCTCGATGGTACGCCATAATGGTAAAAAAATCAATACGTTTAAAATTTTCATAAAAAAAAGACGCTCGCTTGCAGATTGTATTTGTGTCCGAGGCCTGATAGTAAAGAGGCTTTGCGTGATGTGTCATTACTGTGAATAATAATAGAAGTTCTCTCACATGGGATATAAACTTTTATATAATTTAAAAATCTTTTAGAAAAACAAATTTTCTCACCTCAACTTCAATCACTTGATAAAACTTTACTTACACTCAAATAAAAAACCAGTGATTATACAATTAAATCTATTAAATTAAATTGTCAACATTGGTTTGACATTCAAAGCAAAAATAAAAGAATTTTACTATCTACTGTATAAAATTACCAATCTTAATGATTATTTTCATTTAAATAATAATTATATACGATTATCATAGATAGCTACCATATGTTTTTTTCCAATTTTATTCTCAATATTTAACTAATCATTAAATAACGCCCAAAAATAATGAAAAAGTAAAAAATATAAAAAAAAAAAACAAATCAAAAAAATTGACAAATGATTAATGATTAAATGTTTAGTAAATAAAATTATGTTTATATATAAAAATTTATATTTTAAATAAACATGAGACCTGAATACTAAATGAATTGATTATATCGTTCCATAATATTATAATTTATAAGTATAGGTATATTTAATTTTTTTCGAATTTGAATTTATTAAAAT
This sequence comes from Dolichopus griseipennis, assembly GCA_963082915.1. Taxonomy (NCBI): domain Eukaryota; kingdom Metazoa; phylum Arthropoda; class Insecta; order Diptera; family Dolichopodidae; genus Dolichopus; species Dolichopus griseipennis. Next base: position 140,664,891 of record OY720442.1, on the reverse strand, counting down.
AGATACAATTTAAGATAATTACTTTAATTTTTATATTCTTGTTTAAAATGTTGGTTACCTTTTTTATATTTTTGTATTTGTTGTATTGTTTGGGTCAGTAATTGGCAGGTTTAATATGCAATTATAGTTACTAATAAACTAATATATTATTTATTTAATAGTTAAGGTTACATGATTTGTAGATATTTGTCCAATAATAATATTAATAGGGTCATTAACGTATTAAATAAAATTATTTGAATTATGTACAATTATCAATTGAGTTTATATTAGTAAGTCATTACTTATTATTAGTAGTATAAAATGGTTTATATTGTATTTGAGTAATTGACTAAGTTTTTGGCTAACGATCAATCAGTTCTTTCCGACAAATATGCCAATTAAATAAATATGTAAAATTTAATACCAATGATAAAAATGGGATTTTTAGTCCCATTTAATATCAATGATAAAGATTGGATTTAAAAATTACAAAATAAAGTGGATTGATTTGCAAATACGATTGATGTCTTTCCTGTGTGCTAATTGTTCATTAGTTATAGGCTAACAAATCTTTCTGTACTTAAGATGCAAGAGAAAAAGTTAATAAATCTTAATCGAAGATAGTAAATAAATCTTATCAAATGCAATGTAGGAAGTCTAAGATACTAAATCGTATTCTTGTAATAGATTTAACAGCACGGTAAGAAATTTAGTTTTTAATATCAATATTGCAAAATCAATTTACGATTATTAGCAGAAGAAATCTATCCTAAAATAACTCAAACAAAACAAAAGTTAACGAAGCCATAGACAGTGTAATCAGTTTTAAATAATTAGGCTCCTGGTAGCTTGAAGACTGCAGTTCTGATAAAAAAATCAAATGCAGCATAGAAATCACTAAAAATGATTCCAATAAGTACAAAATATTAAAAAATCGTGATGACAACATACTAATAAAAATTCATAATAAGCATAAGATAAAAATTCCTTAAATGTTTCGTTTGGTCAGTTTTATTATATGGTGTAGAGACCTGAGTACTCAAATTAGTTATATTTATTATATGTCATTGGAAGTATTTGCGATGTGGACCTGTAGACATCTGTTAAAGATATTTTGGACAGATCACGTATCCAAAATGGAAGTTCTACAGAGGCTGGCTGCAGCAAGAAAGGTAATTATTTCTAGTAATCAAAAAACGATAAATAAAATATGAATATTACAGCTTATTGTCGAATTTAGAATAGAAGGAAGAGGAGGAGGAGTAGGAAGAAAACAACTATCATGGCTGAGAAATTTTAGGGAATGGACACAATAGGGGACTTAGTTTATAGAAGAGAATGGAATATGTGAACATTGTAGCCACTTTAAAATAAAATTAACATTGGATAGGAATGAGAAAAAGAAAAATAGTTTGTTTAACAAATTTGTATATTTGCATTTGTGTCTGTGAGTTATAATTTTAAAATTAAGCTTAATATTCGAAGATATATTTTTATTCTAATAATTAAGCTAATATGGAAGCACTAAGTTTTAATTTTGCAATTGTTATGTTTTACTTGTTCTATTGTATCTGTTCTTTCATAGAATAATAATATCCTCACCTTAGACACAAGAAATACACATCATATCAACTCCAACTCTAAAACAAACTCTTAAATACAAAAACTTTTTTGGAAATTTAATTCCAACAATTACACTTTAATGAAAAAAAAAATTCTGATTTATTTTCATTTCAATTGATATTTAAAATGAAAAAATATAGTTTAAATACTGAAATTTAATCTTAGAAGGAAGTAACAGAGTTTTTTCATTTAGTTTTTCTTACGGAAATTCCGCTTTATTGTTCCCTTTTTTTTAATAAAGTCCTTAAGGAATTTAAGCAAATACAAAAAAAAAATACTAAATACATATTTACTCAATCTTTTCATCTATAACACAAAACACATAATATACAATTTCATTCAAAAAGTGTAGAATATCACAAACTCTATACTGAAATAAACCTATAGATACTGGAAACTGAAACCAAATTAAATTGGTCGGTAAAACAGATTTCAATGAACATTTAAATAAAAATTCTTGAGTATAAAATAAAAGATTTTTTGGGGAATTTAAGTGAAAATATTTTTTAACTTTAAAATCCTTATTTTTTTTAAAAATTTTTATATATTCAAAAATGATGTCATAAAAAGACATTAAGAAAATTGAAATGGTTTTAGATTTAGATATCTGATCCTTCTTCAGTTGAGTTACTTTAATATTGTCTATTTTTTAAGGTTCTACTGTTCCAAAATATCTTTGAATTTCATCTTAAATTCCATTTTTCTATTTTTGGGTTTTTCATTTTTTTTAGTTTTGTCTTTGAAGATTTTATTTTTGGTCTGTTTTTTTAACTATGATGATGAATTATTCAAAAGTAAAGTATCTTAAGATATTATATGATAAAATTTAATATTAATTTCTATATAAAAGAATGAGTTTTATGATAATAGAATTGTAAAAAAAAAAGATTTTTTCCGGTTATGACGTCAATCCAAAGATTTTGGAAACAAAAATCTCTTCTATTTTTGGTTTCAGACTAGGATAAAAATGTCTGCTGAGCTAATGGAATAAATATTTTAAATGATTTTTTGTTCATTTTTACTTTTATTTATTTAAGAAAATTAATTATTTAAATTGTTATTTTTGTGGTAAGTTTATTAAATTTTAAATAATTTATCATTTTCAAAAAATTCAAAATATAATTTTGAGATTTATTGTAAGTTTATTAACTTTTAAAGTTTTTGGTAAAACTATAGATTTTATTTTAAAGATTTAATATTAATGGAAGAGGTTTAATGATAAAAATCATTTGCCCTAAATATTGCTGATTTTTCACTTTAATAGGTATGGTTTCAAATTAATAAATATATAAAACAAATAAATTAATTGAATAATATAACTCACAGATACAGAAATAAAATGAACTTCAAACATAAAGTTATTATACAAATTATAAATAAATAATTTAATTTAATAATATAACTCACAAATATAGACATTATAATCCAATATAAATTAATTACAATATATGAGAAAGAAATATTATATCTATTAAAAACCTAAGTCGTTTCTACATGTTATAAGGCCAACTACTACCTCGTGTTTAAATTGTGTGTGGAATTCGTTATCCCCCCGTTCCAAGATATATTTATGGTATAGAAAAACTGATTAGATCAGTTGCACAGCTAAAACTTTTAAAAAAATATTCTGTTGACTTCAAAAGATTCTTTGATGCATTAAAGCCAGAACTTATATGCAATGCATCAATAAGAAAAAGATTACCAAATTAAGAAATCAAATCCAAGTTAATTAAAATTAGAATATTATAATATAGAAGAATAGCTTCAATGAACTAACCAAAAATAAAACAAGGATGTTCCAATTCTTTTCTCAACTGCTTAAGCTCTAGACGCTGTCATAAAATTTTTTAAAGAACGACAAAAGAAACTAAATTTATATTGACTAGAAGATCTAAAGATAATCAAGATTAGCATAGGCTTACTGTAACTAAGAGCAGTTTATGAATCACTATATGAAAAGATAAAATTTCTTAAATTAGAATTTAGCAATCAAACAACGTGGGGCAAGTTCATATAGAAAAGTACATACAAAAAGAAACCCGGATGAAAAAAGTGAAACCTGAGAAAGATTAAGGCGAACATAATATTGCGTTGATGTTAATAAAAACAAATTTTTGTTACACAAATTAATTAACTTTTGCTTCCATTCCTAGCGGTTATTAGGATCTTTTAATAGACACTAAAAATACCACCTTATTATGTAGAATTTAAAAATCCTATTTTATTTGGGTGCACGAGGATTTACTGAAAGGAAAATCTCGAATATAATTTTTGTGAAAGAAATTCCTAATGTTATCCTGAAAAGAAAAAATGCCGAATTTAAATTCTTCTTAATTAAATATAAAATTTTAAAAAAGGATTTAAGAGTTGGATCCAAAAACAGAATCATGAACCTTTTACAGAATATGTAAATATTATCGATATGTGAGATTCTAAATTACGCCGGACTTTAGAGTATGACTTTTTTTTTCTTGAAATTTTCATGGTTCGGATTTTTTTTTTCAAGATTTTAAATCATTCGTAATTTTTCTGAACAACAGATTGTTAAATACAACTAAACATAAACCTTATAAAACTTAATGTTATTATTTTTGAAACTTTATTCTATTAATAATTTTATAAGTACATTGTTATTAAAAAAAAAATAGAAAACTTTTTCTTATACAAACAAACTTATATTTTTCTGTCTATTATTAAACTTTTATTTAAAACAGTTTTTAATTAAAATGGAAAACAACTCTTTTAAATATATTTTTCCAAAACATTAAATTTTAAAAATAGAAAATATAAATATATTAAAAAAAAAACTTTACACACTTTAATTATGAATTTCATTAAAAAGAAAAACAAAAAATGAGTAAAAATATATTAAAGTAAAATTTAAGCAATTTAAAGTTAAGGTATAATGAAAATAAATGGGATTTAAATAAGTACAGTTGGTACTACTGTATTGTTAATTACAATATACCTATACATATATTAGATAGATAACAATTATAATAAAAACCACCTACTTATCATTTAAATTTATCTAAATGGAAATGTGTTTTAGTTTTTTCTTTTTCGTATCTTGATTTTGTATCTTTGTATCTTTGTATAATCCTTCAGGAATATTATTATTATAATATGCTTTAATTGAATTAAAAGATTTTTTCTTCATTTTATTTCAATTTTCAACCATTTATAATTTTTGTTTTTATATTTTTGTTAATTAAATACCGTACCATATACTTCCGATACATTTATATTATTAATTATCTATCTATATATATAAAAATGAAAGTTTGTTTATTTGTTTGTTTGTATGTTTGTTTGTAGCGAATAGACTCCTAAACTGCCCAGCCGATTTTCATGAAAATTTGTATATAGGGGTTTTTGGGTACGGAAGGAAATCGTGGCCCAAAAATTTTGCTCTAACGGACCGCCAAGTTGGGGCTGTGGTGCAAGTATTTAAACTTCTTTGTTCTAAAATGAAAACGGTTTGACCGATTGACTTCAAATTTTGTATACGTGATGCTCTTTGAGAATTGAGTAGACACTATTAACAGTTTTGGAATTTGTTAACCCATGTCGGGCCGACGGGTGGTCAAAAAAAATTTTGGGTCCAAATTTTGTCCGATTTTACGAAATTTTGCTTTGGCTTTAAAGAAAGCCCCAAAATTTTGTTGAGTTCCATTAACCCATTGCGGCCCAACAGCTTTTTATAGGTTTTTTCAATACTTTACTCTAAATTCGAAACGGTTTGACCAATTGATTTCAAATTTTGTATACGTGTACCGTTTTGAGAATGAAATTAACTCTTTTAACAGACTGGCAATTGGTTAACCCATGCCGGCCCGACGATTGACAAAAAAAAATTTGGAAGCAAATTACGTCCAATTTTGCGCAATACTTATTTGCCCAAAGAGAAAGTGGAGTTCCGTTAACCCAATGGGTCACAGTGGCTTTTAATAGATTTTTGCGTTACTTAATTTTAAATTAGAAACGATTTGACCGGTTAACCTCAAATTTTATATGTGTGAAGTAACTTGAAAATGAAGTTGAGTCTGTTAACAGTCGGTCCTACGATTGGACAAAAAAATTTTTTTGGAAGTAAATTACGTCAAATTTTGGAAAGTAGTTTGTACTGCTTTGAATTACAGAAAGTTTCAAAAATTACTAGAATAATCCTAGAAAAATCGTTTTAAAAATATTGCTGTCATACATTTTAAAATTTACATGTGTAAACCGTGGGTAATTTTTGTGTTAACTTTTTGCAGTAACGTAGCAACGCGCACTGGGTATAAGCTAGTATTCCATAATTATGATAATATAATAACTTTTTTTACCTATGTATAATTATTTTATAACTTTAAGGTATTGTTATTCTTAACTATCTTAGATATTATATTTCATAGTTATTTTCAAGTATACTCGTATATACTCATACTTTAAAGTATCTATCGTTAATTATAATGATTTTTGAAATAAAAGGTTGTATGATCCTATGAATAAATTAAAATTAAATATTTCCATATAAGAACAGAAAAAATTCTTTTTTTAATATTTACATAATATTATGATAAAGATTCACTTATTTTCTACCTTTATGTTAAGTATTCATGAATATGTTATTATGATATTTTTCTATGTTAAATCAAGTTTTATAAAAGTAAAATTTTATAGTAATTTTATTCATTTTAAATGGAAAATTTAACTAATTTTGCAGATGGACTAAATGTTTCAATTCAAAAAAGATTTAATAAAAATGAGGAAGTCAATATATGGACTATCTTTCATTCTTTCAAAAGTATGGTTAAAATTATTTTAAAGCCTTAAAGTAAGTAAGTGATGATTACTTTACTTTTCAGTGCATTTGTAAGTCTACAATAAAACTCTTGATATATTCCATTTCTCATATTTTTCAATAATTTTTTGTATCAAGTATAACGGCACTTTAAGCAGTGTAATAGTATGGGCTAAAACAGGAAGTTTTTCTAGTAATTCGGATAAATCACTTTTTCTGAGTAGATCAAAACTGTTTCAAAATCATAATGAATCACAAGCCTTACAAAATGTTCTGAACATATCTTCATTTTCAATTACAACTTAAATTAATTAAATTTTTGAATTTTTAAATTATTTAAACCTAAAATGATTAAATATCAATATGTTTTTTTTTTACGAAGGAATGGAAAGCTTAAAAGCCGCCCATTGAGACTGTGCGGTGTTACTTTGGATAGTGTACGATTTTAACATACCAAAACCACACCCTTTTTGAGCCAAATTTTAGAAAAGAACCTGTGATACAAATATACAGTTTTGCTACAGGGATGGGGATATGGAAGATTTGGGATTAAGGTGGAAGTTATTTGGTGTTTCTGGATTATGGGGGATGGGGAAAATTGCATGTGATATTTAGAAGAAAGATGTTAATTTTCTTTTTAAATTTAGATAAATCGTACACATATACATTATCAACTTTAAGGAACACATTTGGTGGAATATGGTTCCATAGACGTGATAAGCGCATGACAAACGAGTTTCCATAAGCTGTGTTACGCCATATGGTTAGCTCAACTGTGTAGGGATGAGTATTTGTTGTCGTGCTTATTCCCCGTTGGAAAATCTTGAGTGGTGGTATAAGTTGTTTGATTTCTTTAAATCAGCTGTTAGTTCCTACAAGATATCTATAAAACTAGGTCCAACAGTACGACGATGACTAAGTGGAGTGAAGTGAGCGTTGAGGTAACACTGGGATCATTTATAAGACGAATAGCTCTATTTGGCACTTTATCAAGATATCCCAGCGCCGTAATAGGAGCACCAGCCCAAATGTGTGCATTATACTCCAATTTCGGTCTGATATAAGTTTTATAGATGTCAAGGAGATCAGATGAGGAGAAGTAAGTTTTTCAGTGATACAAGAATATATCGCTAGTTAAGGAGCTACAATATCCCAAAGTCCGGACAAGTCTAAATATAGAACTTAAAACTTTAAAATAAAAATTCTATAAGGAATATTTTCAATCTGGAAACGCTTAATCATAGCCGTTTTTATAAGCTATACTTTAATTTACCGTTATGCGAAAATGTTTGCAAAATTTTTGACCCATTATATCTTTAAAACGGGTTACTTTAAAAACTTTAAAGTTTGAAAGGTGTTTGATCTTAAAAAAATTTGTATAAATTTTACAATAAAAGTTTTTAGTACGTTTTTAGTAAGACGAATTTTTCTTACATAATAAATTTTTAAAAAAACTACTAATAGATACTTTTTTCTTCAATAATTGTTTATTAAACATATTATTTAAAGCTCATGAGTATTTTCACTACTTGTATCCGGCTTACATTGTACCTAACTTGAACCTAAAAAATCTAGTATTTAATATATCATGCGTTGCAAAATTCTTTTACAAATAAAATATATTTCAACACAAATTTTATCAATATAATGTCAATCAAACTATTAAATTAAGAACAAATCTATATACTATAAACTGAATTGTCTTTGTCAACTCGTGTCAAAGATCCCCTTAACGTAAACATTAAAAAAAAACACCTATTCCTATTTAAAATTGTTATTGTAAAAAATAAATTCCATCAAAAATGTTCATCTATACGTACGCTTTAATAAATTAACTTGTTTTTATTCCACGCATCAATATTTAATGTAAATACTATATATATAATATACCTATATTATATTAAACATCTACATACATATGTAAACTTTTATCACACTTTGCATTCTTTACATATAAATAACGTTTATCTATGGTAAGTTTATAATAATTTTATTTAAACATTGACAGATGTCATTTCTGTTAATAGTATTTATTCAACTAGTTAGTCTCCTGTCAAATGAGATTATTATAAAAATCTGTTATTTATATTTAGCAACAACAACAACATGTTTGAGTAAAAAAAAAATTATTTAAGAGAAAAATTCTCTTTGAATGCGTGTTACTATTTTGATACAAGTGTCAGATTTGTAAAGCTTAATCAAAAGATAAAAACTGTCAGTTTACATCTTAATTTTCTATGTTTTTATTCTTTCTTTTTCTTTGTTTTTTTGTAACTCGTGAAACATGATATGGACACCCAAAGTAGATATTAAATATCTTAAGCATTGAGAATATCTATTAAATTGCTATGTAAAATAAAGTTAAATAATTTATTAGTATTGAATTAAAGTTTTTTTGATAATAAGTGAAATCTGAAAAATTAATTGAAAACTAATTTAAAAGATAAGTTATATATGTAGATACTAGATATAGATATAATTAAGTAACAATTAAGTATTTTTAGATAATAAAATATTATATATTATGAGATCAATTTAAAGTAGGTGATATTTGTTGCAGTTGGTATTTAACACATCATTTATGTACGCATTGGATAAAATAATATGCAATATTTTATTTCACAGTTATTGAGTTGAGTATAGATTAAAATTTTCAAATTGGGAATAAGTAATATTATTAAGTATCTATTTTATCCATTTTGACGTTGAATCAATAGCAGTGATTAGTAATATTTTTAAAATTTAAATTGAATTTTAATTGAAATTTATGTAATGCATTTGGGTTCGATAGATACTAATTTGATAAAATATATTTTAATTGAATTTATTTGAAAGTGGTGAATTTTATATATAATATACGTGTCATGTACAACTTATCTAATGAATAATATTTCTAATATATGCAAATTTAATTATTAAATTCGTTTAAAAAAAACCAAATTGACAAATTGAATGAATAAATTATATGAGGTTAAAAAAACCAAAAAAAAAAAAAAGTGTAGTTTTAATTTAAGTATAATTAAATTTTTTTTTTTTCAAAATAATTTAGATTCATTTAATATTTTGTGAATATTATTAGATTACAATGGTATCATATTTTAAATATATGTTAATTAGTATTTTGATTCATAATCAGGGATTATTACTTTGAGGTTTACACAAGATTAAAAATTTTGAATAATTTATTTCCCTAGAGAACATAGGGCTTCCATATAGCTTCTCCAAATGTCCCTGCTTAGCGCTAACCTCTTTAATTCGGACCATGTTTTTCCCGATAGGTCACATTCTCTCTGGGCTGATCTCCTCCTGGTTGTTCTTGGCCTTCCCACATTTCTCCTACCCTGCGGGTTCCAATCTAGGGCTTGGCGTGCTACAGATGTTGTTGGCCGCCTTAGAATGTGACCAATTTACTTCTTTTTTCTAATTTGGACCCATATTGGCTCTTGCCTCGTCATTACCTAGAGTTCTTCATTCATTATTCGCCTAGGCCAGAATATGCGATATATTATTCTTAGACATTTATTCATGAAGACTTGTAATTTTTGTATATTATTTCTTGATACAAGCCATGTTTCGCTTCCATATAGCAGTGTGGATTTGACACATGCCTCGAAGGTTCTGATTTTAGTTCCACGTGCTATGTGTGTTGATTTCCATGCTGCCCATAACCTTCCGAAGGCACTTCAAGCTTTTGTTATTCTGTGTTCTATGTCACTGTTTGCACAACCATCTTTTGTTATTATGACTGTAATATAGAATTTATAAATGCCCAGGTGAAGCAAAATAATCCAGAACCTTGTACCTAAAAAAAAGGTCTTTTCATTAGGGTATTACAGGGTATTATAGCATTTTGTGTTACAGGTTTCCGTGGTTCCAAACTTTCCTAGATTTTTTCAATGATATCCCACGGCCATATGTTGATATATCGCTATAGACTTTTGTTAAGTACTTAATGATAATAATATTACATATTTATGTAGACTTCAAACTGTCTAAGTAGCAGAGTGACCTAGAACCACGTTCTCAAACTCAACACAAATTCACTTCCCAAGATCTTTTAATCGTGCCACGCTTAAAAAATAGATAATCTGATTAAATATTTAATATAATATTTTGCAAAATTAATTCAAAAAATTTAAATAAAATTTACATTTTTAGAAACTAAAACCAAACCGTGACGGCTCTATAGTTAAAATTAGAAAACTTGTAAATTATTTTGACATAATTTGAATTAGCATAGTATATGTATTCTATACCAACGACTAGTTATGTAAAATGAATTTAAATTAGATTATTGCACTAGTACTTTTAGAAAAGGGATTGTTTTACAGTTATAACATAAAATTTCTGGTGGTTTTATGTTTTCATAATTTTAGAGTCAACCGCAGTTCTGTACTAGATTTTTAGCACATTTTCAAAAAATTTTGTAAAAATGTGCCTATATTATAGCTTCACTCTGTCCGTCCGTCCGTCCGTCCGTCCGTCCGTCCCTTTTTACCTACGATTGACTAAAAAATATCAGAAATGGGTAGGTATTGCAATAAAAATAATTTAATGTTAAAACTTTTTTTTGTAGCCCCCCCCGTTACGGAGCTACAGCCCCACAAAGTCGAAAAAAGCCCCATATTTAAACAGTTATAACTAGAGTTTTATAAGGTATATTTCCAACCTGAAAACGGTAACAGACAGCTGTTCTTATAAGCTTTGCAAATTTTTAAAAACCAATTGCATAAGGTTACCATACGGTACTAAAATTTACCGTTATTCAAAACTAAGTTTTACAAAATTTTTGGTCCCTCATAACTTCGGAACGGCTAAATCTAGAAACTTGAAATTTTGGGAGAAGTTAGATCCTTAGAAATAAGTAAGAGTCAGTTAACAAAATTTTTTTGTCACGCCCCCACTTTAGGAGCTGTAAGGGGTCGAAAATTGAAATTTTGCTAAAAATTTAGCTTTTAAACACCTATAACTTGAATACCAGTCAAAATTTTTTTTTATTTGTATACAAAATTGAAAGCTCCAAAACGAAAGTTTCAATAAGTGTCAAAGGTTTTTCTTAATTTTGACTTTGTCCGTCCGTCCGTATGTTTACAAAAATTTTTACACCGTTTCAAATAGAGTAAAGAAATTTTAACCACGGGTAGATATTACAAAAAAATTAATTTCGTAGAAGAATTTTTTTCTGTAGCCCCACCCGTTACGGAGCTACAGCCCCCCGAAGTTGGAAAAAGCTCTATTTTTAAATTGTTATAACAAGAGTTTCTTTAAGTGTATTTTTAATCTGAAAACGGCAAAAGATAGCTGGTTTTATAGGCTTTACAAAAATATAAGGTTAAAATATATAGGGTTACCATACGGTACTAAAATTTACCATTAAGCTAAACTCAATATTTGCAAAATTTTTGGCCCCATATATCTTCTAAACGGTTCAACCTAGGTTCTTGATATTTTGGGAGAAGTTAGATCCTCCATAATTAATAGGAGTTGGTTAACAAAATTTTTTTGTCACGCCTCCTGTTTAGGAGCTATAAGGGCTCGAAAATTGAAATTTAGCTATTTTCAACCACCTGTAACTTTAACACCTGTTCAAATTTTTTTTTACAAATATGCAAAATTTACAGCTGCACCATTATATTTCAACATACGTTAAAGGTTTTTCTTAAATTTGAAAGGGTCTCTTTAAATTGAAGAAATTATTTCTTAGTCTTAACCATTTTTGGTTTGATAATAATATTCTACGTAAAATTCCAAATTTTGTTGGAGTTCAAAATTGATTTCCTACAACCGGAAAAAAATGAAGGAGTGAAGACAGGAGGGGGGTGAGCAGATCCATCATAAGTTTGCTAAGCAAAAATTTGGGAACCTTCCCCATTGAAGGGCTACTAGGTCTTCAAAATTAAAAATTTTATGTTCTTATAAAACAGTAACTTATTTATCAGTGTATAAGTTTTTCCAAAATTAAACGTTAACATTGAAGCTCCAACATTATATTTTGCACTTATTAACAGGTTTTCTTGAGTGCATTGGGGTTATATTCTAAGTAATTCATAGTCATATAATTAATTATTAATGAAATAACAAAATTATAATATTATCATAATATATATTTTTATAAAAATAAATGATAAAATACTCAGTAAGATACCGTATATAATTTTGAAAATGTGCTTTTTAAAAACCCTTGGTTTTTTTCCCCCACTTGTTTAATTTCTTTTTTTAACTAAAAACTAAAAAATGTTTCATTTTTTCAAAATTCACTTAAAATGTATTGTAATTTGTTAAATTTTGGCAGTTATTAAATTTTGTTCAAATCAATTGGATTCAGTAGTTTTTTGCAAATTAAAAATTTATTAAAATGAAGTATTTTAAATTAGTTTCAATGTTGCTGATTTTATTTGAAATCGACTCATTGTTCGTGATTCAAACAATGGCTTATCCACGACAACAGAAACGCCAAACAAACTTCATATCAAACGATATTGATACAATGTCAACTGTATTAAAATTGAAAATATATTATAGTTCAAAAACAGCAGCAGTTACAGAATGGGATCCAACAGATAATAATAATTTAGTCAAATGTGAATTGGTCAATTTGAGTGATGAAAGTGTTTTTGATGAATTACAAAAATATGAAAAACCAATTGAAGTTTCCTTTAAAAGTATGTTAAAATTAATGGATTATTGTCATCATGTTGATAAAACCACAACGCCATCTGGTAGAAAATTTACACCAATGTGGTTGGGTACAATAAAATCAAATATTTTCCCAGGGACTAGATGGTGTGGTGCTGGTAATGTTGCAAGTGATTATCATGAATTAGGATCATCTATGAGTACTGATATGTGTTGTAGGCAACATGATTTTTGTCCAATTATGATGGAAACTGGTGAAAGTGTCTATAATTTAATTAATACATCTGAATTTACAGTAAGTCATTGTGATTGTGATGATTTATTTTATAAATGCTTAAAATCAATAGAATCATTGCAATCAATAGCAGTTGGTAAAGCTTATTTTAATATAGTTAAACAAAGTTGTATATGGGATAAATATGGTAATAATAGTTATGCATTTGATAATGCAAGATGGTTTTGATTTTTATAAAATGTTTATAAAATAATTTTAATTATTATAAAAAAAATTTTAGAATTCCAATTAAAATTCAATCAAAGCTTCTTGTATTAAAGTTCTTATGAAAAAATTTAAAATATTCAAAAAAATTTTTTGAAAGTTGTAAACTTAAGTCTGATATCTTCCATAGAATTTTATTTTGAACTTATGTTATTTATAGCAAGTTAAATGTTGCAGCAACATAAAAATTTAAGAATTTGTTTTTCTTTTTATATAAAGTTGTTGAATGTTAATAAAAATTTTATTTGTTTCTGAAACATAAAAATGTTTATAACATAAGTTTTGTTTAATAAAATAAAAACGAGATATTGAACTTAAAATTGATTTTGATTTTCAAATTATATTTAACCCATTTAACCCCAACTGTGCTCCCAAGTCTTTAAATACCCTATAGTTTATATTACGTTTTTTAGAGATGCAGAATTTCAAATGTTTAGTCAACATGTTTTACGAAGTCTAATAATATTTTATTCCTGAATCTGGAGTAAAATATTCTAAAACTAAAGTTGGATCTATTAATTTATATAAAAAGTGGGGGTGGTACGATATTTCGGTTTTCAAAATCTTGAAAATTCAAATATAGTTTTTTTTTTAAATCTAGAATGTCAATATCAAAATAAATTTTTATATTTTGCTTTTATATATGAACAAAAGTTAGGGTAGCTTTTCTATTTGAATATTAAATCAAGGTCTCAATAATTTTGATAGTTAGATCCATTATTTTAAAAGGTTTATTACTAATATTATGTATGAGAAAAAATTATGAAGGTTTTTAGAGTTGAATACAAAATCAGGGTCTTAATAATTTATTTAGCGGACGTTTATAGGTGGAAACTCCCATAATATTAAATGCCTTGTTGCTGACTGTTTATGTAGAGTTACTGGCACCGAGGGCGTAAGTCTAAATTAACAATATATAATAAAGTGTTAATTAACAACCAAGTAATTAAATTTATATGGTTAAATGGCATTCAACTTTGTTGTTGTGCCAAGCAAACGCATATTAAAAAAATACAAATCTTTCAGAATAAAGTCCTACGTAACATAGTAAGTGCTCCCTGGTGTGTACGTAATAGTGACATTCATAGAGATTTAAGAATTCCTAAAGTTATAAATGAAATAAGTTAATATGCCATATTTATGCTCGTCTAGAAGGATATATAAATATTGAAGCTACTAATTTAATAAATTTTTTTCCTAATTACAGGAAGGCTTAAAAGAAAAAGACCTTTAGATAATATAGTATAATATACAGATTTCCTAAGGGAAAGTACACAAAACCTATATTCAAACCAAAAATAGCAAAAAATTAACCGTTAGTCATTTCGACTATTTTTAACAAGGGAAGGGTGTGGTTTAGTCGGTAAGAATCCGGCATACACTTCTGATATGGGGTAGCTTTATTATTTCGAAGATTCCCACGAACCCACTTAATGAAAAATAAATTTTGATTTTCAAGATTTAAAAAAAAATAGATTTGGATTTACAACATTTTTAAAATCGAGATATCGTACCCGATCCATCAAAAGTAATAACTAGGAATTAATCTTTTAATTTAAAGATTTTTCTTAAGTTAAAACAAAGGTAATAATTTTGATTTTCCCCCCACGGTGTCATTATTCATAATACACATATTATTTAGGTTTTATTATCCTGAACTAATTATGTGATTTCACATAATTATGTGATCCATGAAATCCCTCTTTTATGACAATAATAAATTTATTCTATAAAATTTCAAGTATCCATGTGTGGGTTGTGAGTAACTTTCTATTAAAAATAGTTTAATAAACTACATTAAAATTGAATGATTTAATAAATTTTTGTTTTTTATAGTTTTAAATTAAAAAATTTTTAAAGTTTCAATTTTACCACGTTTGGTAAAAAAAAAACAAATAAAAATTTTATCAATTTAAATTAACTTAATATAGTTAAAAAAGTTTTAATTTGATTTTATTATTTATTATAAAAATTTGTAATTTTGAAAAAACATTTAGTAAAAACGGATAGTTTAAAAATTTTTTAAATTAAATTGTTTTTAATAGTTTGAAAGTTAAAGTTGAACTCTGCTATAAAAAAAGACAAGACATAATAAAACTTACTTCAGATACGCGATTTTAAAATATTTTAATAGTTTCAAAATTATTTAAATGTATGTTTATACCCGTATGACTATATAGTCCAAGGGTATAATAAATTTGCCATTACGTTTGTGACGCAGAGAAGGAGGGGGGGTAGATATAGACTCAAGTGTATGGATCGGATCAGAATCGAATAATAAATCGATTTAGCTATGTATGTCCGTCCGTCCGTCTGTCCGTCCGTCCGTCCGTCCGTCCGTCCGTCCGTCCGTCATCACGATAACTCAAAAAGTAAAGGAGCTAGGATTATGAAATTTTCACAAATTCGTTTTTATGCAAAAAACGGAATCGAGTTTTAAATTCAGCCTTTTTGGTCCACGGGTTCGAGTACCTGCCATACAACTTCTAATTTTATATGAGCATTACTCTATACCTATGGAAGCTGCGTGTCTGAAATTTTGCCAAAAGTAGTTTAGTATAATAGCCAAAGTTACTGCAAAATTTGGTTGGTCTACTGCAGAGGGTTCGAGTAGCTGCCATACAACTCCTTCTTTTATATGAGTTTTACACTACACCTGATGAAGCTGGGTGTCTGAAATTTTGCCAAAAATAGTTTAGTGTAATGGCCAAAGTTACTGCAAAATTTGGTTTGTGTACTGCAAAGGGTTCGAGTAGCTGCCATACAACTCCTTCTTTTATATGAGCATTACTCTACACCTAATAAAGCTGAATGTTTGAAATTTTGCCAAAAGTAACTAACCGGATGATATAATGTATATGTTACGGTCATACGGGTATTCCAGAGTTGACACAGTCTACTCTACTACACTCTTCCTCGTTTTTTTTATTTTTGAAATAAAGTTTTTGCAAACCCAAGAAGGGTAAAGAATCCTATGATAGAAATTTGAAATAACCACTTAAGGCCTTTTATTTTAATTAAAAGTTTGGTTAGAACAAATTTGAACATAATAACTTTAATATATACTTATATTATTTTAAATATTAATTAAAAATTTTAATTAAATGTATTTTACCTAATAGTAAAATAATATCTTTTATTTTTAAAATCCGGACACCTGTTGTTTGAAACTTTAGATAAATTTGTGGTGAACCAATTGACATAAAAATTTTAGGGAAGGTTGAATACTTTATTTTAGTGCATTCATAATCTTTATTTATCTTTCTTGGTACAACAACTTCTTTGTTTTACTTCAGAAGCTGTTTTTAGCTACGTGTTAAAATTTCCGAAATGTATGGGTCTTTGAAGAAGGGGAAGCTAAAATATTTCCAGAAAAGTAATTTTATTTATAAGTATTAACGTCACAAAATTATTTTAAAAATTTGCTTTTTTTAGTTGTTCTCTTTTAAAAAATTTTTTAATTGTTTGATTCTACAATTTGGTGACATGCCATTAATCCGGAAGACATTTGTACATAAATTTAGCTGGACATTCGTGCAAAAAACCGATAAACATATCGCATAAAAATATATAACTATTATGTATAAAGGAAATTTCTAAAAAGGAAATAACTTTAATTTTGAATCCAACTCTAAAATTTCTTCTGAATCAGAGTCTCAAATAAATACATATATAGATATATAAAAATTTTGAAAAAGGCGGCAACTCTAAACTCTTTCACACATATTTAACATTAAAGGAAATAAAATGAACCAATAGGGTAATTTAAACATTGTTCCGGAACTCTAAATAGCTTAAACAATTTGCGGATTAATTTCCCAAAAAAAATTGACAGAATTGCGGAAGAGTGCCTAAACCTTATTTCAGCAGTCTTCGGACCAATGTCTGACACAAAAGAAAAGTTAATAAATTTATGTGCTGATCCTTGATAAAAGAATTGTTACAACAGAGTGTCAATGTATTCACCCATTTAAGTCTGACGTTTGGAAGATGAAAGATTTATTAAATGACATATCCTAAAACAGGTTCATCAAATGGATCTTTGTGGTAAAAGATTATAAAACCTAATTTGGTGTTTTAGTACTTTTTATACTTAACACCTAATATACGTATAAGGGAATATTAATTTTGGTAAGGTATTATTATACACCGAAAAGAAGAAAGCTAGTTATATATTTTTGCACAGCGTGACCTCCTGAGTCAATTTAGGTATTTTCGCCTGTCCGAAAACCCGATACTTCAAAAATTTCGTAATTTTGTATAAGGCTCTATCCTGCTTGTATTATGTTCTTATCTTATGAGACGAATTGAAGTGGTAATTAAAGTACCTTCCCTGCACCCATGATGTAATAATGACATATTCTTCCAAATTAATAAAACTTAAAAATTGGTAAAAACCTGCTCTGCCATTTTTCCATTTTATCGTCGAAATTTGGAATAAATTGGGGAGGTGGTTTGGGTACCTGTCACAAACCTCTCGAAACCTGATTAGGACATCTTTGATACTAATAAAGTTATAAAATTGAAGTTTTGTACAAGTTAGTTCAGTTTTGATTATTTAAGATTCCCAAAATCTGAGAGTAGTTGAAGTGGGAGTTCGAAGTGTTTTTCTAAGTAATATAAGTACAAAGTCCTGTAAAAATTTAATTCGCAATTAAAGTTTAAAAATATTTCTAGGTATTTTCTTCTTTTAATAGTGTAGGTAGTTAAAATTAATTATATTTTTTTTTGGTTTTTCCCAAAAAATTTTCCAAAAATATAATTTTGCAAATTATCATTTTTTTTTTTTTTTACTTTGAATATTAATTTGATTTTATAGAATGGCGCAAATAATCGCGGGTGGTTTTTTAATTGTTTATTAATAAATTTTCTTTTAATGTTTCTTGGTTTTTTCAGAATTTGTTTTTATCAAAATTTGTTTATGGAAAATTTCAACAAACAAAAACAAAGACAACAAAATTTTAATATAAATAATATACATATATACTAATTAGTTCAAAATACTCTATCTGTCTATTATTTTTAATAATAATACAAAATTTAATTAGAAGAAAACGCTGTGTTGATTAAATTTAAATTTCCTGTTCTTATAAATTAAATTAGAAATTGAAATTTAGTTAATATATATATATATATATATATATATATATACTTTTTATTAAAATAATTAAGAATATAAATTATTTAGTATTAAGTAGTGCTATATAATTTTATAACATTGTGATTAAATTTTTATGTTAAAAATTTTTAAAAAGAAAAATAAACGATATTAAAGAAATTTGAACTTAAGATATTTTGCTATTAAAAGTTAAGTACATTTTTTTTTGAAGCTTATTTGATGATAATGTTGTGGTTTTCTAATTTAATTTACAGGCAACAGCAAACAACTTTGTTAAAGACAACAAATAAAAGATCAAAGTTTTTAAAAAAAAAAAATATTTTTAAATTTTATTTAATCGAGAGCATGTGTTAAAAGTTAATAAGATAATATAGTTTTAATTTAAAATAATTTGTAATTAAAATTATAGGTAGTAAAATTTAAAAAATTTTAAAACTGTTTTTTTAGAGCTACTAATTCATATTAAAATAAGATTTTAAAGTTTTGATTATTTTAAATTTTTCAGTGTGACGTAATGTGACGCAAGCAGTAGTAGATAAATTTATAGTGTAGTAGTAAAATGGGAGCAGTAGTAGAATGGCGAATTTATTTTTGATTTAAAGTTATAAGTCTTTAACTGAAAATATTTTTTCTTAGGGTGCAAATTTTAAATTGCAGAAATCGGGGTTAGTGTTATAATTCCAAAAAAGAGAAATTCCAAAGTAACAAAATTCTAAACAATAAAAACAAATAACTACAAAAAAAAGGGATTCCACGAAACAAATATTCCTAGCTTAAACTAAGAGTAATTTTAGAGTTTGTTACAAAATTAGGTTTGTACGGATTCTACACAATATTTACATAGATGTATTCATGGGATTCTCATTTAGGAAGGATTTTAGAATTGGATTAAAAATCAGGATTACCGCTTTTACCAGAATATTTATATATATGAATATGTGAGACTCTTAATTGGGAGGAATTGTAGAGTTTGTTACAATATTAAAAAAAAGTTTGCTCCATTTTGATTTTTGGAATACTTTTTTGAGGAATTTTATTTTGGGAATTAATTTTTTTGGAATTATAATATAATTTTGGAAATAGAATTTTTTTTTGGAATTTCGTACCCAATCCAGACCCGGAGGCATAAATAAAAAAACCTAGACTTTTAAAGAAATTTTGAGTTCTAATGGTAGAAATGAGTTCAAATATGCAACATAGACTTTTGATGAGTATCCATGAAGAGTATCTTTCAATAATTGATTTTAGTACCAAGGGCTTTAGAGATTCCAAGATTTTTGGGAATGTTAAATTTTAATAATTCATCAAAATCTCAACTGATTTTAATGAAATTTGATATAAATGATTTTTTTGAGATTATGATATAAATGAGTAAAAGAAAGAACTGCTTCGGAGATGATCCAAATTGGACCACAGGATCGGGTGGCTGCTATATAAAAGAATCGGACTTTTTTAAAAAAAAGATTAACATATTTTATATATTATAAATATTATCAAATTTAATTAAAAAATTCTTTATTTAATTTTTTACTTGCATATTATGCATATTTTTCCCTAAAAGTATGCAATGTAATGTTAAATTTACAAATACACAGTATTATCTTATATTTGGTGGGCAGAAGTATTTTTAATTGAAGGAAATATTGCTGACTGGCCTGTCTTAGAGAAAGCTAATACTGACCATCCTCTCTTTGAAAACGAAATAACTTCCTGGCCTATCTTACTTATTAGCTTTAGTTTTATTGAATAATCCAAAGAGAGACTAAAACAATATATTTAATCTAATTTTGTAAACTTTTTTATGGATGTAAAGAGAAACTGAAGAAATAAATAAAAAGTAATTAAAAAAAAAAAAAAAAAATAATCCAAAGAGATCTATTATTAGATTACAAGGGCATTTCAAATTCATAAATACTTATTTGTAGTTCGATTTATAATCTGGAATTTAATTATAATTTGTTAGCAATAAATACAATAATTTTTATTAAAAATTAAAAGTTTCCTTAACAATCTATTTCATAACTTTACAATATTAATTCAAATAATTTAAAATAAACTCACATACTAGAATCGGGAATTCTATGACGACTTCAATATAAGAATTAGAAAACTTACATTACGGTTTGACATAATTTGGTTTTGCATAATATTTAAATATTCTACTAACGACTGGTTATGCTAGATAAATTAAAATTAGATTATTGCACTTGTCCAAGGAGCACTTTAGAAAGGGATTTTACATGCGGTTTAATGGGTGGTTTTATGGGTTTTTTTTTAATATAAAATTCATGCAATTTGGTTTTTAATTTTTTTCAAAAAAAAAAGCTTAAGTTCTTACTTTAAAAATGCCCCAACAGTGCATTTCTATTGTCAGTTATTATACTTACTTAGTTCAATACAATCGAATTTAGAATTTCTTTAGCAAACAACTAATTTTAAATGAAGCATTTTAAATTAGTTTTCATGTTACTGATCTTATTTGAAATCGATTCATTATTCGTGGATCAGACTATGGCTTCTCTAATTAGAGCAAAACACCAAAAAAATATTATATCAAAAAATTTCGATATCCCATCTAAATTAAAATTGAAAATATATTATAGTGCAAAAACAGCCGCCATTACAGAATGGGATCCAACAGATAATAATAAATTAGTCAAATGTGAATTGGTTACGCTAAGTGATAAAAGTGTTTTCAATAAATTAAATCAATATAAAAAACCTGTTGGAATAACTTTTAAACAAATGATAAAATTAATGAATGATTGTTATCAAGTGGATAAAACAACAACTCCATCTGGAAGAAAATTTACTCCAATGGAGTTGAGTACATTAAAATCAAAAATTTATCCAGGTACAAGATGGTGTGGTGCTGGTACTATTGCTAATGATTATCATGAATTAGGATCATATATTGATGTTGATATGTGTTGTAGACAGCACGATTACTGTCCAATTTATTTGAGAAAAGGTGAAAAAGGTTACAGATTGTTTAATAATTCTGAATTAACAGCCAGTCATTGTGATTGTGATGATATATTTTATGATTGCCTAAAATCAATTAATACATTTACATCAAGAACAATCGGTAGATTGTATTTTAATATAATTGGACAAAGTTGTATATGGGAAAAATATGGTAATAACACTTTAGGTTTTAAATATGCCAGATGGTTTTGATTTAAATTGTATAATTCTTATCAAAGTTTAAGCGGAGTTTAAGATATAATTTTGTGAAATCTAGAATTATAAAATAATTGAAAGTAGTAATTGGAAAGTAGTAAAGTCTCATATCTTAAAACGAGTTTTATTTCGGAATTAAATTATTTTTATCAAGTTAATGTTGCTGAAACATAAAAATTTAATGTCTTTTAATGTCATAAAAAATAGTTTAAGTTGTAGAAATCTATAAAAATTTTATTTGATTCTGAAATATTAAATTATGACAACATAAGTTTTCTTTAATAAAATAAAAGAAAATATTTAAAGTTTAAATAAATTTTGATTTTTTTAAATTCCAGTTGAGTGCAAGTTCAATTCCACTTACAGGTCATTAAATTTTAATTGAAAAAAAAAAATAATAATTAAATACTTGTTCTTCATTATCCGTTCATACAACCAATCGAATGAGATATTTTGGAAATACTTGGTTGATTAAATCATTTATTATTAGTGACTAATAACAAAAGTTTAGTTGGGACTGGTAGTTTTTCTACTATAATTTTCAATAGATGTTTAGAAAGGATTTGTGCTTTTTTAATTTGCAACAAATGTACACTAGTATTTATTTATTGATTATAATAAATTTCAACTCATTAAAACAATAAGATAGTGTAATCCATAAATTATCTTAAATACAAAACAAATCTTAATTTTATAAAAACTTAAAGTTAAAAAAATTTCAGTTAAATTAAAAAATCCTCTAATTAAAGTAAAAAAAAAAAAAATTCTTAGTTTTTCCCTAGAAGTATGCAATGTATTCCTTATATGTTTCAACACAAATCCCTAGAAAGGTGTTAGCAAATTTCTTAACAAACCCCCTTCACAACAATTTGCAATTATAATGTGCACTTTATATAAATTTAAATCTGTACTGTACAAAAAAGCCGAGGGCTAAGGGCTAACCGGCTATACGGTTTTATTGATAAATACTAGGTGAGTAATGTGCAGTTTATATTAATTTAAATCTGTACTGTACTTAACCGTTTAAATTAATTTAAATCTGCGCTGTACTTAACACCAGTTATACGGTTATGCTGAAAATACCAAGTTTTATAAATGAGCCGACGGCTAAGCCGGTTACACGTTTATATTTATTATACCAAGGGTGCATTGTACAGTTAATATTAATTTAAATCCGGGCAGTACTTAACAGCTGACGTCTAAGTCGTTTACACGGTTATATTGAAAGTACCGTTCTATATAGATGTCGACGGCTAAGCCGGTTATAATGTAATATTGATAAAACGTACTGTTATTTAGGTATTGCATTAAAATAAATAGAAATACATATATTAAAATTTACTTGTTCCTTTGTTCTTAAACGTGATTTATTCACAAAATTTTGACTAATTCATTGATTTTAAAAATTTTTCTCTATAATTATATTTATTTCTAAATAATTTTCTGAAATATAATTAAAATTTTATTAAAATAAATTAAATGACTTTGTCGGCTTTCTTTTGTATCCAAGATTTCCCCCAAGTAGAAAACAAATAATTTCTTAATTAATTAATTTCACGTGTATTAAATTAACATAAAACGAAAAATTTATGAATAAAAAGACATCTACACATTTAAATTATTAAATAATATTATGTATATATACATATATTTCATTAAATAATCAGTCATAGACGTGTTAAATATTTTTAATTACACTGGAACGAAGAAACACTTTAAGCACGAGATTGTCATTTAATTTTATCATAAATTTACACAACTTTTTTTTTTTATGATGAATCCTTTTAATCCTTTGACGTATTTATTCTCTTATTTAATTAGACATTATATACAAAGATATATATGTAAGAATAATATATATATATAACAATATTTTATATCCTTATAAAAATACAAAAACAATGTTATACAATACAACTGAAAAACAAAAATAAAGGAAAATAAAAGAAAGAATGCAAATTTTTTTAATAAAATCAAAAAAAAAAAGGAAGAAAAACAGAAAAATAAAAATTTAATTTTTATTTCATAAAATGAAGAAAAAAAACATTTCTTAGAAAGCAGAAACACAATGATGTTAAAAAGGAGTAGCAATAACTTATTATATGACTTGTTATACGGTTACAACAGTGTTACAACTTGTAAGCGAGAAAGAGATAGAGAAAAAAAAAACAAGGAACAAGGATATACAAAACAAGTGATGATAAAAAACCAAGGTTTTTTAAAAAAGCACATTTTCAAAATAATATAATGTTTCATACTAAGTATTTTATTGGAATATAATGTTCAAGCTTCAATATTAACGTTTAAGGAAATATATACGTTAGTGACTAAGTTACTGCTTACTTATAAAAACAGTAAATTTTTTATTTTAAAGTTCTAATAACCCTTCAATGGGGAAGGTTGCCAAATTTCTCAAGGACCTAACTTCATCTAACCCCAACTCCCCCTCCCTCACCATTTTTGTAGTTTCCAGGAATTAAACCAAAATTTGGAATTTTACTTAGAATTTTATTATCTAAGCAAAAATGGGTAAAACTGAGAAACACTTTCTTCAATTTAAGGAACCGTTTTTAAATTAAAAAAAAAACCTTTAACATATGTTAAAATATAATTGTAAGACCATTAAATTTTGTATATCAATAAAAAAAAAAATTGGACAGGTATTCAAGTTACAGGTGCTTAAAAATAGCAAAATTTCATTTTCGAGCCCTTATAGCTTCTAAACAGGGGGCTTCACAAAAAAATTTTGTTAACCGACTCCTACTAACTTTTGAGGATCTAACTTCTCCCAAAATTTCAAGACCCTATCTTAAACCGTTTAAGAGAAATGTGGGAAATGTGGGAATTAATAAAGTTTATGAAACCAGCTATCGTTTGCCGTTTTCAGGTTGCAAATATATCTAACAGAACTCTTGTTATAACCATTTAAATATAGGGCTTTTTCCAACTTTGGGGGACTGTAGCCCTGTAACAGATGAGGCTACATAAAAAAATTGTTCTACGAAATTATTGTTTTTGCAGGAACTACCCATGGTTAAAATTTCTTTACTCTATTTCAAACGGTGTAAAAGTTTTTGTAAACATACGGACGGACGGACGGACGGACGGACAAAGTAAAGCTATATAGGCACATTTTTACAAAAATTTTTGAAAATGTGCTAAAAAGCGAACTAAAATTTTATTTTGTATATTTTTGCTAATCATATTTTTTGCTAAAGTTGCATTTTTGTTCTTCTTGTTGTTTTGTTTTTTTTATTACTTTTCACTATTTACTATTATTAATATTATTTTGACATTGCTATTCATCTATATCCTTTTTTATTTATTTATATATATATATTTATATATATCTCAATATATAGAAATTAGATTTATATAATAAAATATAATACGAGAATGGGATATTTAAAAAACAAAATAATAAAAAAATAAAGAAAACGTTAAAGGAATAATAAATATGATCTATAAACAGTGCCATTATTCATTTTATCCAATTGTATTTTGTCCTTGTTGAAATATTTCCTTTAAAAAACGTATAAATTCAAAAAAAAAAACAAAAATTTAATAATTTATTTTTAAAGTAACAGAAATAGAAAAGAGATGGAAATAAAATCGAATATAGCTTTTATTTCAATACTGATATTCAGTGGTGAAATGATAAGTCAACTTGTAAAATTTGAGTTAAACTTTTTCCTCAGTTTTTATCGCTGTTTCAATATGGGGTATAGCATGTGCCATTCTAACACGTAAGTCTTGCAGCCCGTTATGCACCCACTTTTAATACTTTTTATCCATTTATAAGTTGTATTATTCATTTTGTTTATATTATACATTTGTATATTTTAATTTGTATTTGGTCACCATGGGGATTTGGAAAGAAAAATTATATTTCAATAAATTTTTCAATTAAAAAATTCATAGCCCGTACAGGAATCGAACCCGCATTCCCTCGATTATTAAGCCAAATGCTTACCGAGTAACCCATCGAAGCCCCAAAGTTTTTATTAATGTTAATTTTTTTAATTTTTAAATTATGAATGGAAAATACTAAAATCAGTGTGACGAGCAGGAAGAGGTTCATTCGCCTACTGTTGAACTTTTTAAAATTAGCCAAAACATACTTTTTTTTTATCGACTTTTGATTTTTGTAAGGAGTGTAAAAGCTTGTAGTTTTTGTACAGTATTTCTAAATATGACCCATGTTTCAACCCATGTATGATCAACATTGATTTGACACATGTCTTAAAAACTTTAATTTCTGTTTCGCGTGGTATTAGTGTTGACTACAGCCTTCCGAACGATCTTTTGGCTTTTGGTATTCTGAGTTCTATATCTCTATTTGATCCTCCACCAGTTTTTTGTATTCTTCCCTGGTATTAACATTCTGATACCTCTACAATTTGATTATTTTGAGTGGTGTTGTGCTTTTAATTTTCATGAATATCTTCTTTTTTTGCCAGTTTATTGATAGCGTCCTGCATTTCTGCTACTGCCTGGCTTAGTAGAACGATTTCTTTAGTATATTCTAGGATTTGCAGTATCTGTGAGAGTTTCAAAGTGATGCCTATTTTTGTCATACATTCATTAAGTTCTGGTATGAATAGCAACGGTGATAAGGGGCGTCAAATTAATTAAATTAAAATCATCAGCTCGTAACTGTATGGGTGGTCTCTGACCCAATACTCGAATTGGTTCAAAATACTAAGGATACTAAGAAAATAGGAAGAGAGAGCATTATAGGAAATTTTGAGGTTCTATCTTCGTTGGTTTCAGTTGCAACTCTAATAAGTTGAGATCAAATTAAACAAAAAATTTACGTGAGATAACCAATTTTCTCCTAGAAAACTAATTTCGAGATACAGCATTTTCTTATAATCGAACCGAACCCATTGCTAAATTCAATACTGAATTTATTACTATTTACATTCTCTCTACACTTCTCCTCTTGCATTCTTTCTTTCTCTTTTGCGGTTAAAATATTTTTAATTTTAAATTTTATAAAAGTTTAAATTCCCTTTAAAAATAAAAGAGTCAAGTAACAGTAAAAGAATAAAAAACAAAATTGTTAGTTAGTGGTGTGGTATACTGGTTTCATGAAGTACAGTATGCGGTTTTATGTTGCTCTAATTTCTTTTTTTTTTTGCTGTCCTTTTTTATTTTTTAATGAAACACAGATGACATAAATTTAAATTATTTTGTCCTGTTGTTTCGTTTTTTTTTAATTTTAAAAATTATTGAAAAAAAAAGAATTTTATGCAATCGGTAGAAAAAGAAAAACAAAAAATACAAAATATTTAGTAATAAAAAAATTTTTTAATTTTCAATAGAATGATGAAAAAAAATTAAAGAAAAATGATATTTTTGTATTAATGGTTTCTAATGAAAATTAAATTACTGTAAAAACAGCACCTGATAGGGATACTATATCCTGGTTTCCTTTTTGGTATCGTTTGTAACGACAACTCAATTTTATTTTTTTATTTTTAAGAAATCAGTAGGTCATCAATTACAAGTACAAGTAATTCTTTGTAAATAATTTATTATATAATTCAAAATTGAGGAAAATTGAATATTACTTGGAAAATTTGCTCAGTGGTCAGTTATTATCTTAATTAAGGAAATAAGAATTCGTAAATTAATGTCAATACAACTGTTGGGTCCCAGTTGTTTAAGTCAATTATTTATTTTTATTAGTACAACAGGGTTGATATGAAGGCTATTGAAAAACAGAAGTGATAGGGGTTGTTTTTTAATTGTATAAATTTGTCTATAGCTAATACTTTCTACTGGGAAAATTATATTAGAATATTTAATTAATTATATTTTTTTTTTATTCAGCGTCTTTAGTTCATAAAATAAATTATAAACTCTTTGCAAATAAACTTGATCTTTTTTCCGAAGAAATTTGTCTATATTCAATTCAGTTTGCTCGTTTTTCAAATCAAATTGATCTTTTTTCAAATCAAATTGACCACTTTTAGAATTAAATTGATCTTTTTTCAAATTAAATTGATCTTTTTTTAAAAAAAATTGATCTTTTTTCAAATTAAATTGATCTTTTTTCAAATTAAATTGAACTTTTTTTTTTTTTTAAATGTCCCCGTATTGGGTCTCAGAAGTCGAACAGATGTGATTTGAAAAATCTAGTCTCCAATTCTATAATTGAAATAAAAAAAGGAAATAAACTTAAGATAAAAGTCCCAAAAAATGGCACCAAAATTTCGGATAGCTATTTTTTGACGGACTTAATTTGAAAATAGACAAATTTCATGTAAAAAAAGGCCAAGTTCATGTGAAAAGAGTATATATAGTTTTATAATAATCTTAAAATTAAAGCTTTTTTAATTTTTTTAATATTTGTTTGAGTTTTTAAGAAATTTATATTTAGTTCAAAATATAGTAATTGTATTTTTATCTTTAAGATACTTGATAAGTTGTTTTTATTCGTATTGTTAAACATTGCGGTACAATTAAATCCAATTAAATTTTTCTCTAGAAAAGATTTTTTTATTTTTGTTTTGTGAAAAAGACAAAGGAAAATTTTCAAGGATTACTTAATTATTATGTAGAAAGTATGTTAAGTGAATTTTGCAAAAAAAAAACAGTCTAGGTAATTCTGTGTATAAATTAGTATACAGTTAGTACAAATGGTTTATATACCAGTAGGTTTCTCAAGTTTTATAATAGAATTTACTTTGAAAATATAATATAAAGTTTAAAGGTTTGGGGTTTTAGTTACTAAGCAATCCCAGGATAAAAAAACAATTGGAATTGAAACACAAAGCTTAAAATCTCGGCATTGTTACACAGTTTAAAATTAAATATAATTAATTCACACTTGGCTCCTGATTTTTATGTAACAAAAAATCGTTTTTAGCTTTAAGTTTTTTAACAACCGCTTATAATAAGCGACAAATATTTTTTTGGCACCAAAACTTGAAACCTGAGAATTTTGCTAATATCATTAATCCGGTTCGCAGAAATCCAAAAAACATATTTTTTTTTATATGTGCGTCTGAGCGTTTTGTCTGTCCACACGTGTAAGTTTAAACTGCTGCGCGACATGAATTCAGATTTCATTTATAAGATGTTGATATTAATATCATGGACTGATTCAAGAAAATCAGGTAACATTGTTCACAAATTCAATCTTTCAAAAATCTGATTGGAGTTTATTAACACTATAACGAGTTACTTTACCTTGAACAAATACACTGCCATGTTAAGGAAAAAAGTTGTAAGCGCCAATAGCGAATTTTTGGGATAATATAATATTTGAAATCAGATAAATGTCTTACAACTTTGTACTAAAAAAAAATGTCACATTGCAAATTCTCGTTGCAAATTAATTTAAAACTAATAACTAATATGTCGCATCTACCTTTAAATCGCATCTACCTTTAAATCGAATCTACCTCTAAGTCGCGTCTATGTCTAAGCTTTAATAACTTAATAACTTAATATTGCTTAGCAAAAAAGTCGTATGTCCAAATTAACTATGAACGGCTAATACTATTTTATCTCTAGTAAGTTCAAAAAAATTGTTTTTCTTTATTTAACATTTTTGTTTTTCATATAAATTTAAAAATAATAAAAGTTAAATTTCCTAAAACCAAGAAAATGTAGAAAAGACTTTTTTTCTTAGGACGGCAGTACAGTATTAGTTAGAAATTTCACATTACGCTGTAATAGCGGTTGGTTCCGTTTGTTGTGAAGACAGTGTTTTTTTTTTAATATGTTTTAAAGTCTAAAATGTTGATCTGCCTGATAGATTTGAATCTGAACCTGCTGTTTTGATGCATTTAAGTTGACGATCACTCGAAGTTTTCAGTATTAATAAAGTTTAAAAGGTATTTTATTGCCAGAATTAAAGAAATAAATTCTTCTAAAATTTAAAAATATATTTTAAATGCTAAATATATAAAGCAAAAATTTCCCATGTTAATAATGCAAATTTTTAAAATTTTTTTGAAAATTTTGTAAAAAACAGAAATATTTCGAACTAAAATTTTAATTAAAATTCAAAAAATGTTTCTAACATTAAAAAGAATGCTTTGAATATTTTTTAATTTTAATTTTCAAAGTAAATTCGTGTGATTATTGCAAAAAAAAAACCAAATATGCAAATTTAAGTATTTTTTTTTTTTTTGCAAACAAAGTTTAACTAAAAAAGTTTATCTTTGGTTTTTATTGTGTTTTTTGATAACTATTGTTTCAAAGCTAAAAAAACCATTAAAAAATTTTTCAAA
The DNA here is from genome assembly GCA_963082915.1 of Dolichopus griseipennis. Taxonomy (NCBI): domain Eukaryota; kingdom Metazoa; phylum Arthropoda; class Insecta; order Diptera; family Dolichopodidae; genus Dolichopus; species Dolichopus griseipennis. The sequence continues at coordinate 140,634,814 of OY720442.1, read as the reverse complement.
AAAATTAATGGGTGTTTAGAAAATTTTTTGGTAACAAAATTATTGCAGATAAGACTTTCCAAACTATTTTTTTTTTTTAAATACGTTATACTTTAGTTTAAATTTTGCAAATTATGCACTAAATATTGAGTTGTTAGATAATCAAGTTTTATTTTAAGGTTAAGAGGTAAAAATTTGTGGTTATCTTAAATTCTTTGAGATATTCTGAACTAATTGGATAATAAAATGGGTAATAAATCGTTTTATTAGCTAATAAATATTTTCTTATAAATATTTATCTGAATGCGTATATGTGATAACTGATAAGATATTAAAATATGTGACATTTCAAGATATTTTTACAATACATGTATATAACTACCTTTTTATAACATATTTTTATATTAAATTTTATGTTATTATCTTGATTTATATGAAGTTATTTTTGAATTAATTGTTATAGATAACATTGCATATATTAATATTATAAAGCTAATTTCATTTTCACAGGTTTGCAACATTTTGTCACATAAAGATTTTGGCGTAAAAAAAAATCTTACTTTTGAAAATTTTTCCAAACAAAATCCGAAACCCCGTTTATTTAAATATTGAAGCTATATTTCGTATCCAACACTTAAATTAAAAGAATGGTATGAGAATTTGGTATGCCTATTTCATTCAAAAACCACTTTAGAACTAATTCAGAATCTCACATATACTTATGTAGGAAATATTTTCGAGGAAAGCGGTTACTCTTCTTTTAAATCTCTGAAATCTACTATATATCTACTATACATTTGTAAAACGCAAATAACTTTGATCAGCCCTGTGTATTTTAAGTACGAGTACAACTAACAGTACTAGTTTCTAATATTAATTTTTTTTACAATTACCAATATTACTTTGGATTTCGATATTTACAAAATTCAAGTATAAGTAAAAAAAATTATGTAAAAATACTCACTTGTAAATAATAATTTAAAAAGTCCAATACTAGTAAAATTGAAAATCGTACAAATATTAATTAGAGCCCATATAATATTGAATTTTTAATTTACTATATTATAAATTCATATTACGCAGATTCATGGTCTTTATAAATGGAAATATATGCAAAATACTTGAACACTTAAAAAATAATTAATATTTATACTTAAGTAATTCTTGGTACTTAATTACTCGGAAAAGCTTTGGTATTAAAAAATAATTACAAAAGTAATTAAAGTAAAAATTTGATTACTAATTCCTAAGAATGACAAGTACTTCTACTTGATTATTTTACTTATACTAAAATTTTCTAAGTACCACAATCTAAATACTAATGGTACTTGACAAAGTAATGAGTATCAGATAATGGTACTTACAAAACTGTTCTTAAGTACGATTTTACTCAACTCAGTTTTGACTCTGACTCGAAATGTCTTCTTGTAAAAGTCTCAAAGTTGTGAACCGTCTAGTAGTAAAAGTTGTTAAGTCAGTTATATATATATACATATATAGATTTACTAAAGAACGAATAACCATGCTTTTCTAACTCTAAAATCATTGGTAACTGTCGGTTTATACATACTTTAAAAACAAACCAAGATTTTGTCACAGATTGATTTTGAGGCGCAGCATTGTTACCCCCTCCCATCTTAAACGATAACAAAATAATTTAAGCAATAAATTAAATAATTTTATTATTACATGGAATATTAATAAAAAACAAAAATAAATTTTTATCATTTTTATAATATAAAAACATAAAAATTTTATTATTTAACAACTAAAGCATGATACAACCTTTATATTTTTGTCTAAGTTTTTTTTTTAAAAAAGTAAAGAAATTTATTTTATGAGTTTTGGATGACGTCTGAGTCATATGTGAGGAGTTAAAACCTCAAAAAAATAATTATACATACATGTATACATTTATATATATATTTAAACAAACATGTTAATACAATTTACTAAAATAAGAAAAAAATTTAAGTTTTATTAAAAATCATAAAACCTAAATCCTGTAAAAAAACATTGTATATATATATATATATACTTATATAATAATTTATCAGAAAAATAAGTCCATAAATTCTAGACCCTACCTAATTCTTATTGGAAAAACAATTTTTTTAAAAATATTTTCTTAAATATTTATGATCAGTGTTTTTTTTTTTTATTATTTATAGATTGTGAATGAAATACATTGTTGATTAAACCTTAAAATAAATGGTCATGAGTGAAAGTTGTGTACAAAATCAAAAAAAATCAAAAAAAAAAATAAATAATAACAACAAAAAAAAAACACAAATTTGATTGACATGTGATTTGAAAACATACAAAGAAAATCAAACAAATCATAATACCACCCCAAACAATAAAATTCTCAACGCCTTCTAATCAATATATTTCCAAATAAAACAAAAGTATATATATATATAATATATATATATATATAAATAAACAAAAACAATAGAAATTGTGTTGAAAAGAGACCGTTAAATGTTTATCTTTTTTTTAACCAATTAATAATATTGACTAGCCTTACAATAGAATTGACTTATGTAAACATGGTATAAGATATTATATATTGAATAAAAAGTTTATAACGCCTATAATTATGCTATATTTTTTTAAATAAAATTCTTTTAATGATATTTCTTCTGAATGTTAATGTTCCTTCTTCGAATTTTTTAACCAGGATGATATTTATATATATACATACATATTATATTACATATATATATACAATAATACCACATTTGATTCCAATAGTCATACAATTGGTATATTGATTAAAAGTCTTGAATTTCCATTAGTAGTAAATGTAGAAATAAACGAAAATATTTTTTTTCTAGGTATTAAATGTATCTTGTAGATACAGAGAATTAAATTAATATTTATTATAAATTAGAAAAAAATTACAAGAATCGTATTACGGTCAATATACCCAACAGCGTTTTCTGGGAAATCACTTAAACCGTATTTTAAATATTTAATAATTATAATAAAAACAATATTTGCGATTTCCCAATATTATCAATTTAAATATATACATTTTCTTTTTAAATTCTTGATTTTTTTTTTAATTTTATTTTTATACAATTATTTTATTTCAATTATCTTACAGATGTCTGTCCTAATTAATTTTCTCATAATTTTCTTTTATGGTTTTAATATTAAAATGCTTGTTTCAAAAAAAAAAATCATGTTTACAAATCAACAAGACTAAAAATGAAAATTTTGTTTTTCCATTAAGATGTATTTTTAGAATTTATTATATTATATTGTACAGATACATATACTAGAAGGGTTGTATGAAAAATGTTCCCAAGAAAATTGTTCTCAAAACTGAAAATGGGAAAAGTCCACAAAATACAAAATTTGTATGAAACTTTAAGGACTTTTGATTTATTTTGAAGACTTTTATAAATATTGTATTTTGCAAAGATTTTGTGTAAGAAAAAAGTTCACAAGGCAATAAGTCCCTAAAAGTATTTTTATAGGTATTATAACAAATTTGTTCTTTAAAAAATTAGAGGTATTGCTTTTTTTAGAAAATATAAAACACTTATCGTTTTTTCTATTCAAATTTAATAATTTTATATATTCAGGGCTTCCGCCCCGATTTTCAATTTTTTCTATTTATAGTAAAAAATTATATTAATAACTGTATTTACAAGATACATTTATTAAATATTAAAAAAAAAGAAAAATTTTTGAAACTCTGATTTTAGAACCGAATTCAACCTTTTTGTAATAGATAATTTGTACCCAAAATTTAATTAATGAGTGCTGCCGCCCCTAAGCCCCCTTTTTAAAAAATATGGCAACCTTGTATCAAGCTCTAAAACCCTTCTAACTTCTATTTTTCCAACATATGTTTATCAGTTCTAAATTTGGGGACTTTTTTGTTCTCTTTAGGAACTTTTATTTAAAGTGTATTTTGAGGATTTTTTGTACATAAAAAAGGTGCTTCAAAACAGTTGAAGGACTGAAAATCCTCCTTACCTATTTTTCCAACGTAATATGTATATCAGTTCTAAATGTAGGGACTTTTATATAAAGTGTATTTTGGAGACTTTTTGTACATGGAAAGGTGCTTAAAATTAGTTTGGGGACAGAAAACCTTCCTAACCTTTTTATCAAACATAATATGTATATCAGTTTTAAGTTTGAGGATTTTTGGTTCTCTTTAGGGACTTTTATATAAAGTGTATTAGTGACTTTTTGCACATGAAAAAAGTGCTTAAAATTTGTTTGGGGACTGAAAATCCTCCTTATCTTATTTTCAAGCATAATGTGTAAGTCATTCCTATCTTTGGAGACTTTTTAATTCTCTTTAGAGACTTTCTTTAGAGAAAAGTTCTTAAAATTAGTGTTTTCATTGATTTTCAGTTTGGGGACTTTTTTCATATAGCCTACTAAATATATCAACCAACATACGCATACATATATTTTACAAACTTACATCTTTCTTATTTTTGTATATTTAAGAAAATAAAATATCGTTTCTTTTGTTAAAATTTGTTGTTGTTTTCGGATTTTCTTTTTGTTTTTCTTTTTCAGATTTTTTTGGGTATTTTACGCGCGTTTTTCAAATATTTCTTTTTGTTCAATATTTTTTGTGGTTTGGTTTTTGTTTTTCTTTGTTTTTTTTTTGGGTTTTCCATTTTAATTTTCTTTTTTTGTTGTATTAAATGATGGAAAGGGATATTTTTATTGTATATGTATTATATATAAAATAAAAAGGATTTTATTAATATGTATTATTTTTTTTTTTGGGGCTAAAAGACCGGAAAAACCGTTTTAGAATGACATGAAGCTTTTAATGTTTTGACAAATCGACTAAATTTTCATTCATTTTCTTGTTTTTCTTTAGAATTTTCTCATTTTCTTTTATATTTTTTTTTTTTTTGTTGTTGTGTCCAATTAGTATTAAAAATAAAAATATTTAAAAATTATATTTATATACTTTTATACTTATATACGAAAGTATAAAAGAAAAGTATATAACATAATTATTTTTTTATGTATTAAACACTGTAAGAGGTCAAAATTAGTTACAATTTTTGTTGTTTCATTAATAGTTTAAGAAATTAGGGTTCTTATAATAAATCAAGTGTGTATTTGGGATTTTCTTTAAGTCTAATTATAGTTGTTAAAGGAAAATTTTATATTATTTTTTATTTTTTTATAATTAAATTCTTTTAATTGGAATAAAATGTATATTAATATTGTGTTAATTAGGTGATAATAATTTTGGAGACATAATATTAGAAACTGACTATGAGTAAATAAAAATGGGTTATAAAATTAATAAATGTTAAATAGCAATTGTAATAAATTAAAATTAATTAAAAAGTAACTAGAACTTCTATCAACTCAGTTTTATTTTAATATTACAAATAAAAAGCTAAATATTGTCATCTAACCCATTTTTTAAGCCATTATTATGATAAAACAATCGTTCCTCATGAATTATTAATAATTAAAACTACTTTATTATATACTTTTATATGAATTTGCCTGTGTCTATGGCTTTATTTTTCATTCTGAGTTAGTGATACATTTATATTAGTAATCTGACCACAAATTTATAAGAATTGTATGGTTCAGTGGTTAGCAAAGTGGCTAAGGGTGTAAATAGATCTAAGTTCGATCCTCCTCCTAAAATTAATTTATTTGGATAGTTTCTTTAAAAATTTGTAACTTTAAGAACTAAAATACTTCACTTTGATAATATAAAACCATAAACCAAATAATTGTATAGTTGATCAGTTTCATATAAAAAATTTCACCAGGAAGCGAATTTGAACCCACGATCTCAACATTTTATAAAATATGAAACATGCAAAAAGTAAAATATTACTTTTATATTAACACAGTAACAAATTCCCAAGATCTACCTTAAATTTTTTATTTTTTACATTTTAGGGGGCTAGTACTACTTTAATAAAAGTATATGTATATTGAAAAAAATATTTTTTTTTTAATAATAGTTTAAAAATTGCATACAAAAGAAAAATTTAAATTTTAAATATTGAAAATAATTAAAAAGTACGATGATTAAAAAATTAAAACAAAAAGTATATAATTATAAAACTATTTACTTAATAATAAAAATTTAATTGAAGGTATACAATGTATTCAATTTAAAATTGAAAAATTAAAAAAAAACAGATTTATTTATTTGTGGGAAAAATGTCATATGATGTTCTAAATTAAAACTATAATTTAAAAAAATTACATTCAAATACATAATAAATGTATTTTTAATAAAATTAAAAGCCCTTAGATTTTATTAGTAAAAATTTTTTAATATATTTTTTTTACATATTAAATGGAATTTTCCCTTATAGACCTTCATTACCAATATTAATCAATCAAATTAAACTAATTTGTGAGTTTTAAATTATATTGTTACATTAAAGGCGGCTCTTTTTATTTAAAATATTATTTTTGGTTTGTGTATTTTTGAATAATAATGATATACAAACAATTCTTTTAAATTAATTCCATAAATTATATGTACCTAATTCTTATGTCAATGACTAAACAAAAAATGCGCTATGTCCATTGTAAAACCAACCGCTATTGCAAGAAAAGCGTAATGGGGAATTTCTTTCAAATATATTTTACTGATACTTACGTAATAATTTGTAGGAAAGCGATATATACGTAATAATTAAGTTTAATAAATATATTTTGATTTTTCAAACCACTTGATCTAGCGCCTTTTATTAAATGGAGCTTAACTCGTTATTGAATTAATAATAGCTCTTAATTGTGTAGTAACTAGTTATTGTGTTAATAAATCGTTACTCGTTACTGTATTTTTAGTTTCCAACAAGAGTTTTGAAGGTTCCAATACATCTTTCAGCTAGACATTAAATTTTTTCCAGTTTTAACTTTGCAATGCATCATCAGTAGCAGCAATTATAGAATTTAAAAAATATGTATTAAATTTGGACAATATTTTAAACTTAATCAAGTGAAATTTATAGATCGTCGGATCAAAAATTTTCTTTGGTAAAGTTATAGCTCTTTTATATTGTACTGTTTAATAAACTTTTTCGTACATATTTGTTACACGAAATTTTTGTAAAAAATCAAAAAATGACCACTAGAGCAGGGTTCCTTGGGGTTACCCGGTTTCTCCAATAGCTTATCAATTCAAGATTTTATTCCAAAACCGTATATATGAAGTTGGAGAACATTCCGCTTAAGAATCCAGGCTATACACACATTTACTCAGACAAATTTTTTTTTGAGTGCCCGCCCACCGGAGTAATAAATATTTGCAAAAATCTCTGTTTTCAATTTATGTGTTCGAAAACAGTACCAAACGCTTATTACATTTCATATAGCGGTTGGTATAAATAATAAAATTAAATGATTTGTTGAACTACTTAGCACCTCCAAAAACTTAAAAAAAAGTAAAAAAAAAATAAATATTTTAGTAAATTGAAAAATTAAAATTGGCCTCTTGACTCTTGAGTATCTTAAACATATGTTTAAAAATTTTATATTTTTTTGTAATTTATCTTGTAAATTATTCAAGTGTTCGAGTACCTCTCGAAACTTATTTAACTTAAAAATTTTTATATATAAATAACTATATTAAAATAAATTTTTTTGGGGTTTTTTATTTTATTATTTTTTATTAGCTTAAATTACCACCCAAAAAAATAAAAAAAATATGATTCAATTATTACCACCCATTTGTGGTGTTATAAAAAATAAAAAGAAAAGAAAAACAAAATTTGAAGACGGCGTTAATAATGCGGCTTTTCATTTATCACAAAAGAAACACGTTTAATTTCATTGTGTTTCTTATTTATGCGATTGTTGACTTTATTATTGTTGATAATATATATATATATATATATATATGTATATATGATGAAATCTTTAGTACTATATTTAACGGTTAAATTACATATTATATTATTATATCTTGTATATGTTATTAGTGTTATAAATTACTTATAGATGGCATACATATAGTACCTATATAGTTTGTATAAACAATTTTGATTTGTTTGATTTGTTTGTGTTTTTTTTGACAACAATTTTTAAAGAAGAAATAGATAATGAATTTAAATAAATTAATGAAATCCGGTGGTTTTTTTTTTGGTAGTTCTATTACTATACAATTTTCCTTTGTGAAGTGTATGGACATATATATTATTATGTGTTTGATATATTTATATTATGTTCAAATAAATTTGTTGATAAAGAAAATTAAGATAAATTTTTTTTCTAATAATAAAAAAGTGTTTTATTAAAGTTTTAATTTTTTTAATAATTTTATTTCTTGAAATCTCTTAACTTGGACACCTTGTATTAGGTTTTTAATACTCAATGTTCAAAATATTTGACAGTGGAAAACACAAATTGTCCTTTCGCTTATTTTAAATGTCAATATGTCAATATCTGAGAAAGAAGTTGGATTCGAATATTGCCTTGATGAACTGTCAAAAAAACTTTAAAAAAATTAACGCGAAAAAAAGGAAATGCGTAAATGAAATGCGAAATGCGTTTATTTTTTGACATTAAAAATATGATTTTAAAGTTTCATTTTCTCCACAGCGCTTCTAAGTAAGAGCTTCTAAGAGCTTCTAAGTTATTTTAAAAACATAAAATGTATATATTTCTAAGATCAGATTAATCAGCAAAAGTTTTACTCTCATAATTACAGAATTGCAGGTATATTGGCTGTTTGCATTTTTTGTAAATGTAAGAAGTTTTCCTTTAAATTTTTCAGACTTACCAAAAAATTTGATTAAAAAACTTTATTAAAACTTATAAACAAATAAAACAACTTCTATCCATTCAAATAGCGCGTGCTCGTAAAACTGAATAGATACCGTAGAAGTTTGAAGGTACTCAAAAGCTTTATTAATTTTTGTTTTCTGAGAGAAAAAATGAGAGAGTGACAAAATAAAATTTCAATAACGCCTTTAAAACATATTTAGTATTTAGTAATAAAAAATATTATTAGGGCCCGATTGCATCAATCACTTATCACTAATCAAATAATAATTTTCTTGATAAGTGAGTATTTTAATTATTCAAACTTAATTGGTGTGTTCTCAATGATGACATTAAAATTTATCAAGAAAATGATTCACTCATTCATTTATCACACTGTATGTGGTAGGAGACTGTTTATAAATAATTAAATAAATAAATGAAATCATTTAAGTTTTTTTAATTAAAAATTGGCAATGTTGGAAGCGCTGAAAACTTTTACAACTACATTTTAAATTACAATATATTCCAATCTATTGCGAACTTTGCCATTTAGATATAAGATTCGTATTAAATAATTATTATAACAAAGCCAAAGTTCTTCATTTGAATTATATCAATTTTGGTCAACTTGAAGAAAATTATACTCACTAGCTGTCGGCCCGTCACAGAATGGCGGAAGGTTAATTAAAAAAAGGATTTTCTCTAATTAAGATCTATTTCTAATTTAATTATATACATATACATATATTGTGCACCAATACAATATTATTAAATAAAATCGCAACCGTTACTTTTTATATAACGCAGATTATGCTTCAATTCTTGTAATAGATACACAAAAAAAAAAAATTAATGACTTTAATGAATATAATTTCTTGTTGTATCTTAAAAACTTGAAAATGAATAAGTTATGTAATCTACATTTTGTATGTTTTGAATTTGATAAAATGTTAGGGTTGTTAATTCAAATCCCTTCTTGGTAAAATTTTTTTTTTAATTTCAATTAATATTTCGTTTTTATTTGAATGCGTACTTGCTTATATTAAATAAATTAATAAAAGATTTGAAATTTTTCTATAGGTTTATTCTATTTCAATAATGATCCATTTCTCCATTTATTAATGTTTTGTATACATATTGCAGGGATGAAGGAGAGATGAGAGAAACTTTGAAATTACTTTGATTGCATTGCTTAGTTTATTTGCTTTTCAAAGCAAAACAAAACATTTATATTTTATTTTTTTATAATTGAAAACATCCAACAAAACACATTCAATTGAATGCGTTTGTTACACCTCATTTCCTGGACAAATATATTAATAAAATAATATATTACAGAATTTATATTCTATACTTTTAAAAATTATTTTTCAAGTACCTACCTTTAATCTAAATGTACTTGATTAAAACTTGGTCCAAGATATTCAAAAAACATACGTATTTCAATTACTATAAATTTTTAATAAAAGTGATCAGCTTTGGCTATTTTCTTGTACTACAAATATTAAATTTATTTAATATTATAATATTAATTTGAATTATTTGTTTTTATCATATTAAAACTTATTAAACTTAATAAAGTTAATATTTAACCGTGCATTTCATAGTTATTAATATCTTTTTTAAGTTAAACAATAACAAAATTTTATATACTCATTCTGAAGATAAGATTATTAATACTGTTTGCTAATCAACTTTTATATGTCATTTAAAACATTTTGTATGTAGTGTTTTATTAACTACATTTTTGCAATTAATCAATTTTTGTTTTTAGCATATTTTCAAAAAATTTTGTAAAAATGTGCCTATATAGCTTCACTCTGTCCGTCCGTCCACTTTTACACCGTTTGAAATAGAGTAAAGAAATTTTAACCATGGGTAGTTTTTGCAAAAAAAATAAATTCGTAGAAGAATTTTTTTCTGTAGCCCCACATGTTGCGGGGCTACAACCCCCCCAAGTTGGAAAAAGCCCTATATTTAAATGGTTATAACAAGAGTTCTGTTAGATATATTTTCAATCTGAAAGCGGCAAACGATAGCTGGTTTCATAAACTTAATAAATTTTTGACAGACAAATGTTTAGGGTTGCCATACGGTATACTAAAATTTAACATTACACAAAACTCAATTTTTGCAAAATTTTTGGCCACACATATCTTCTGAACGGTTCAAGCTAGGGTCTTGAAATTTTGGGAGAAGTTAGATAATCAGAAATCAGTAGAAGTCGATTAACAAAATTTTTTTGTCAAGCCCCTTATTTTACTATTTTTAAACACCTGTAACTTGAATATCTGTCCAAATTTTTTTTTAGTGATATACAAAATTCAAAGCTCTGTAATTATATTTCAACATGTGTCAAAGGTTTTTCTTAATTTTGAAGGGTTACGAAGCTACAGCCCCTGCAAATTCCAAAAAGGCCCTATATTTAAAATGATATAACATGAGTTCTGTTAGGTTTATATTCAATCAAAAAACGATGTAAGAGAGCTGCTTTTATAGACTTAACGAAAATACGTCAATCAAATATATAGAGTTGCCATACGGTACTAAAATTTAGCATTATATAAAACTCAATTTTTGCAAAATTTTTGGCCCCACATATCTCTTAAACGGTTTAAGATAGGGTCTTGAAAAAGCTTTTAGATAGAGAGGGGGGGATAGGGGTTTAAGATAGAAAGAGGGTGAGATGAAGTTAGGTCCTTGAGAAATTTGGCAACCTTCCCCATTTAAGGGCTATTAGAACTTTAAAATAAAAAATTTACTGTTGTTATAAGTGAGCAGTAACTTAGTCACCAACGTATATATTTCCTTAAACGTTAATATTGAAGCTTGAACATTATATTCCGATAAAATACTTAGTATGAAACACTATATTATTTTGAATATGTGCTTTTTTAAAAACCCTTGGTTTTTTATCATCACTTGTTTTTTGTAAATACACGGATTTTTAAATTGAATATTATCTTCAGATTATTTGTTTTTAAAAGCGGTGTGCTTCAATCCATTTTTATTTACATTTTACACAGGATATTGATAGAGTAAACAATTTTTATTATATCTATTAGATACTTTATATTTTCCTGCTTCTCAAAGGAGTAAGTAAAAGATCTTTTGTTTAATAATATCAAATTTTAGTATTATAATATTTTTATGTAATATATTATTTATAGTATTGCAATACAAAGCCATTGAAAACATCTGATACAGAAGTAATTTTATTATTTACAAAAAAAAAAAAATACAAAATATATTTAAAAAACAAACAATTTAAAATCAATAGAGTATTCATAATTTTAAGTTCTTAAGATATTCAGTATATCTTAAGTATAACTATTTGTTTTGTTTTTAAATATTTGTAATATCTATTTCAATAAGCCATTCTACGGGGCTATTCAATAATGTTATAAAATTTAAATTGATTTCTGTAGAATTTGTTTTGTAGAATTGGAAAAAAAAACACTAAGGAATCCATTACAACCATTTAATATGAAAATGATACAAAATTTCCACGTGTCATAAAATATTTTGATATTTTTAAGAAAAACTGTTCCAATTTTTTTTTAATAATTTAAAGTGGTCCCACATGAGCAAAAAATAATATGTATTCATATATTGAAAAATCTAACCTTTTCCATTTTACTTTCTATTTATGTATAGAAGATACATTTTATATTTTTAGAAAATTGAACTAAAGATAAACAAATAAGATATTTTTGTATTGACTTTTGTTGTATTTAAATTTTTCAATAGAATAAAAAAAAAACAAAAGAATAACAAATATCTTTGTTTTTAATAATAGGTACTCGTACAGGCCCACACAATAGCAAACAAAGCAATAATAAATATTTATTTTTAAAAGTATATATCTTCTAAACTAATTTTTTTTAGTTCTAAATATAATTCGATATCAGGACACTTTGAATACCATAATAATTTAATTAAGAATTAATGCAGAGATTTTTTAATGGAAACCGATTTTATTGATTAGTTAAGTTTAGATATCTGGTTATTTTTAAGTTTATTAAAAAATTTCAATTAATATCTTAATAAGAGCTAGGTTTTATTTTTAAATTGTTAAAATTAAATAAGCCTTAAATGTATTCTTCCTGGTTACTTTAATAAGTAACCAGGACCTATGGAAACTTGCCAAAGCAGAACCAATTGGGCAAGACATCAAAAGGAAGAAGTGGAAATGGATAGGGCACACACTGAGAAAACCGCAAGATAGCATAGCAAGGGAAGCACTAGAATGGAACCCACAAGGAACCCGAAGACGAGGCCGCCCTAATAACACCTGGAGGCGAACGATTTCGGAAGAGCTAGCTTCAATTGAGAAAACATGGGAGGAAGCAAAGATAACTGCTCCGATTAGAGTCAGGTGGAGATGCCTAGTAGATATCCTAAGCTCCCAAGAGGAGTAATAAGGAAAAAAAAAAAAAAAAAAAAAATGTATTGTTCAAATCTTTTATAAAATTAAACATTGTGATTTAAAATACATTTCTTTAGTGTACTCATTAATGAACATGAATATTATTACAAAATTTTAATTATGTGAGGAATCATCTACTAAGGGCTGTATTTCATATGCCTGTTCATCATTTGACTGTATTGAATATCGCCTGTATTCCATTTGGCCTATTTTCTATTTAACAGTATTTTATTTGAATATTAGTCACAATTTTAGAATTTATTAAAACTTAGAATCTCGTATACTAATATACAGGGGGTTCAGACCATGCGTATCAGTTTTTTAAGCAAGGAAGGAGTAGTTATTTTAAAATATAAAAGAACTTTTATTGACTAAGTTGAGAGTGCTCTATCGATTGGATATATTTTAAACTTTCGGAAACGACCGGAAATAAGTCTTTTTAGATCGGAAGTGTTCCGTAATCGAGATTTTAAGGGTTTTAATTTGTTTTATATAAAAGGTTAGATTTGTTTTATTTTTATTTATTTTAAGGGAAATAGTTAGAAAACAAAAAAAAATTATTAAGACAATTTTTTTTTAATTTTTTGAAGTAAAATCCTTCCTTGCTTAAAAAACTTATACGCATGGTCTGGACCACCCTGTAAATGTATATATATAGATAATTCTGAACAAATAAAGTACAGTCAAATTAAATAAAGTCAAAATTAGAACAGTCCAAAATGAATAGAGGCCAAATGAAATACAGGCAAAATTAATTATAATTTATCTGGCCGATAGCTCAGATGTAAAGTGGCAGCTTTTCAATTGAAAAGGTTCGGGTTCAAACCCTGGTCGGATCATATCTAATTAAAAAAATATAATATGTATTAGAATAATTTTATAATATGTCCAAATGTCAAATTGGCAAAGGATTAATATTATCAAGCAATATTTACAATTGTCTGGTACTACAAATAACAATTATTAAACCAATGTCTAATACAAGGAAATAAAGTATAGACATATAATACGCTTCTTTTTACCAAAAAGTATTGCATCATCACTGATCAATTACAGTGGCATCCACTCCATAATCAATTACAAACGTAATATCATATTTTCAATATTTATATACCGTTGATATTTAATATTTGTATTAAAAATCAAAGTAAAACGAGGAAGATTATAGTTGCCCTTGTCAACTTTTAGATACCCGTGCGTGTATTAAATATATAAGAAATTCTTATATTGCAATTGAACTGTTTGACAGAAAATTCAAAATATTTGTTTTTTTATATTTAATTGAAAAAAAATTAATAAAAAAAAAATTAATTAAAAAAAAAAAGATGATTTTAAAAAAAAAATATGCTCTCAACGAGATTCGAACCCACACTTTCCAATTAAAATGTCGACGTCTTAACCACTAAGCCATCGACCTTATATTCATCTCAATTTTTTTTTTAAATTATTATAGTTGCGATGGTATCAATTGTTTGTTTTGAATAACTGTTTTGAATTTTTTTAAAAATGTTTTAAAAAAAATAAATAATTTATAAATGAGAATTTTAAGATGAATTTAAAAAAAAAAAAAATTTTGCCCCAGCCAGGAATCGAACCGAAACGTTTTGACTACCAGTCCCATGTCCTACACACTATACCATAGAACAATTAATAATTTGTTTACAAAACGAGTTTTTATTTATCTCATTTTTTTTTTTTTAAATAATTCTAGTTACTATGGTATCAATTGTTTGTTTTAAATAACAGTTTTAAATAATCGTAGTTGCTATAGTATCAATTGTTTGTTTTAAATAACAGTTTTGAATTTTTTTATAGAAATATTAAAAAAAATTAATAATTTTTAATATAAATGAATCTTCTGTCTAATTTTCTATAAAATAAAATTTTTTCAAACATAAAATAAATACATATATTTTATTAAAAAAAAAATAGATAAAAAAAATGAATTTAAAAAAAAAAAAAAATTTTCCTTAGCCTGCATTCGAACCGAAACATTTTTGCTACAAGTAACATGTCCTAACCACTACACCATGAATCGATTAATAATTGAACAACAATTTGTTTGTTTTTATATTTGGTTTCTATTTTTCGTTATTAATTTTAAAAATACTCATAAAATATCGAAAAATTTGTATGGCAGCTACCCGAAGCCTTTCTCCGATTTTAACCAAAAACAATAGGGAACCTACAAATTGTCTAAAAATTACTTTGTGAAAGTTTCAGAACTCTAGCTCTTATAGTTTTTGAGTTATCGTGCTGACGGACGGACGGACGGACGGACGGACACACATAGCTAGATCGATTCACTTTTCGATGCTGATTCGATACGTACCCTTGACACTATATCTAGCTCTTATATTTCGATGCGTTACAAACGGAGGAGTAATTTTAATATACCCGATGTTCATATATGTATGCACGGGTATAATAAAAACAACTGTTTTTTTGCAAAATTTGAATAACAGATTTATTTTATTTTTCTTAAACTTTCACATGTATACTACTGTTACACATGTATCTGATATCTATTGATACAAAATAATATGCTAAACATTTGATCAATATTTTTCGATTATTTTTATTTTTTATTTTATGTTTTTCTGTTTTTTTGTCTTCCAGTAAATCATTGTAACATTTGTTATTTTGGAGACACTCATAAACTAAAATGTATTTTTTAAAAATTGTACAATATCTTCTACTTTTAAAAGTTTTTATCTTATAGCTATCTTTATGTGTAGTTATCTTCTAAATATAGATAGGGATTATTTTCTAGAATAGTTTTAGACAGGATAATATATATATAAAATGATATATTCAATTTAGTTAATGTCTATTTTTATAGCACAAATTTTGAAAAAAATCAGAGCTGCAGAATTTTCTTTCAAAAAAAAAAGACATGCATAAATAGTGTTAGAAAGAGAAGGAAGAATGTAATAAGTACTCGTATGTTGATTTAAAATTTTTTTTTAGAAAAACAGTAATCATATTCTATTGTGTCGCAGTAATGTATATATATATATTATATATACGTACAATGTACTTAAGATAAAATACTTTGAAATTTTATATATTTTTATATTTTCTTTTTTATTTTACATAATTCTTGCAAAAAATGTTCTTTTATTCGCTGATATAAGAATATTTTAAAATTAAAGTGACCATATGTTGATAATGAATATTAATCTAACAAAAGTTTTAAAGTGCTAATTTAAAATTCTTTTATAGTAATCAGTTATCAAAAGTAATTTAAAAAGGAACTTAATTATCTAGAATAATTAAAAAAGTAATTAAGAATCAAAAATAATTACAAAAGTAATTGGAATAAAATAATTGAAAAAGTAATTTAGGAATCAAAAATATTTTAAAAATTAAAAATAATTACTGCAAAGTAGTTGATATTAAAATTTAATTACTTTCTAGGAATTATCAAGTAAAAACTTAATTTTTTTAACTAGTAATTAGATTTTCAAAGTACGATTACACAATTTTTTTAATAGTAATAATCAAGTAATGATTAACAAGTAATCGTAGGTACTAGTAATTCTAGTGGTATTTGAATTTTATAAGTCTGATCGGTCATCAATCATTTCATATTTTTGATTTCATTCTGATAAATTTAATATTTTTAATAATCTTATACGTTTATGTACATAAACAATTTTTATCTTAAATATTAAGTGTATTGATTAATTAATGATTTATGATATTAAATTTTAATTTCTAATTGATTTGATTTTTTTTTTTATACCGATAAGTTATACCAGACAATTTTAAGCCAAGTACTGTCAAATTTTAATCTGAATTAAGTGTTATTTATATACTCAATAAAATATCCAATTAATTTTAATTACAAGTGATTACTCTAGTCAGTTTTAAGTCAAAATGTCAAATACAGATTTATTTGTTTATAAATTATTACATTATAATATGCTGAACTAATATTTAAAAATTTCCATAATTAAATGGATTACTAAGTCAAGTATTCCAAAAAAAATCTAATGGTCACATAATTTTTTTGCAAAAAATATCATGTCAACAAATTCAAGTAAACAAAATTATTTTGAAAAAATTTCTAAATGTTTTCTTTTCATGTATAAAATTTTCTTATGTTCTTGTAAAAATTTTTTTCATAAATTGAATTTTGTAGAATAAGTATAACATTTATAGTAAAATGTTAAACATAATAAATTTTTATATCAAAAACAGGATAATAATAACATTACAATATATAAGAATATGTGCGAGCCTTGTTAGTATATAATTTTTTTTATCTTACAGTTTATTTAATTTCGAGCTGTAATTGTGTATAGATAAGTTTTTCAAAATTTACTGGAATTTAATATCAATTAAAATTTCAAAAGAATTTAAACTTTTATAACAGTTATTATGTTCTTTAATTTATTCAAAAATATTCTAAAATAATAAAATGCTGGCCTCCCGCAAGGCTTTATCCTTTCCCCAACTTTATTTTTAGCAAGTTAGGTTTTGATGCTTTAAAATTCCAAAGTTGTTCGTTTACACTGAACGAAGAGCTTCAGAACCTTTTATTTCTTTGGGAAAATGGCTGTTTAAAACTTGGAATCCTAAAAAAATTTTGGGCATTGAACTATTCCACTAGTTGGAATTAAAAATACTTTACATCTGATTTTAGGATCAGCTTGTTGTCTGTTCTTTAAATATCAACTAGATAATACTTCTGAAGAAATTAAAAATTTTATGCCTATTTTGGAAACCATCTGACGTAGTACAAGGTTATGAGCTCAATCTCAAATTTGTACAGTCAAGCTTTTCCCAACTTGAACCCTAAATTATAGGTACTCTTTTATAAATCGCACCTTCAAATTGTTAAATGCATTACCACCTTATGTGTTTTAAAAAATTCATGGGAGAAGTCAACTTATGGCTTATATTTCCACTTAACCAAATTACTGTGCAAGCAGGTTGGCTGCTACATTATATTTAAGTTTAAAGTGTAAATACATTTTTTTTAATAAGTAATACTGATAATTAAGTTTAGTCATTCTATTTATATATAAATAGCATAAATGTAATAATTTCATGGAACTTTTTTGTAAATATATGGTAGAACGCGTAATAAAATTAATTAGTATGCCTTAAGCCCTATTTAACAATTAATTTTAATCCTTCAAAATGACACTGTAGGTTTTTTTTGTGCTGTTTTTGTTTTTGGTGTTTTTCACAATTTATAAGAAAAATGTAATGTAATTATTAAAAATAATTAAATTTATCACGCAATATATACTTTCATTTAAATTTGTTTTAAGGCTTTTATTAATGAAATTTTCTGAATACGGGTGAAAAGAAAGCATTAAAATTTACGTATAGGAAAAGTGTTATGTAATAATTATCAATTGAAAAGACAAAAAAAAACATTATTCATATAAGTACTAGAATTTAAACCATTTTGAACCCAGTAGGTAGGAAATGTCCAGAAAACTTCAGTTAAAATACTTAATTACAATTTATAAACAAAAAAGGTTAATTATTTGTTTAAAAAAAAAGCAGGTGACAAAAAATCGTAAATCAAAATTACGAAATATAAAAAAATTTGATGAATTAAAAGTATAAAATTAATTATAATTACCGTGATAATTAAAATTGGTTTTAAAATCACGAACTAAATTATAATTATAGGTTAGAAACAATCAAATAATTTTGAAATTACCTAAGGATTCTAAGTACTAAAATTTTTCATCATTTTGACAATATTGAAGTTGTAAAATTTAATGAAAAATTTGAGCGAAGTTTTCTTAAAATAGAGGGAAGTACCCTATTTAATAAAACTATTTATGTAAAACTAATAATCTAATAAATTTTATTACTAATTAATTATAAGTTATGATATAGTTAAGTATTAAAATATTTATAAGTAATAACTTATCATTCTAAGTAGTGTATAAAATTGACAAATATTGAAATACGCCAACTATTTATTTCAAAATAATTTTTATGGCCACGGATTTATTCCAAGCCTTTACATATAATTTTTTCATTTATTTAAAAAAACAATTTTGTTACAAAATGTGTTGGAGTAAGATAAACACTGAGTTAATATTTAAATATACAAAACTTTCACAGATTAGTTCAAGTTTGTTAGTCTTTCATTAAGAAATTGTTAAATATTTTTCATGACCACGGATATCTTCCAAGTCTTTACACATAATTTTTTTTCATTTATTTAAAAAAACAATTTTTGTTACAAAACGTTCTGGTGTAAGGTGAGTATAATACTGAGTTATTATTTAAATATACTAAATTTTCACAGATTCAAGCTCGTTAGTTTTTCACTAATGAAATTATCTAGTAATTTTATGAAAGGATGTCTAGAAAATTTATTTATAGACAAATTCATTTCACTATTTTTTTTTGAAGAATATGTATAAAAGAAGGTTGGTACTCAACAGAGTATATAATGCGGATTAAAGTAGAGTGAAATAGCACAACCATATAAAATTGTTATTTTTAAGACAAAAATTTGTTATTAATTAGGTAGAAGAATTTTTTGGATAAATGGATTATCAACGGGATAGAACTAATGTTATGGTAAAAATCAAATTTAATTGAATTAAACTAAAACCCTTGATATCTCTTGACATGTCCGAAGAAGTATGTAGGGAGAAAGTAATCTCTTTTTAATTCATTTTGACATACCAGAGGATGAGTCTAAGTAAACACCTAAGTATTTGGCTGTCTATTGCAAGCTTTTTCTTTTTCCTTTATAATTTACAACAGCATTTCCTTTGTCTTGGGGATTTCCCAAAAATATTTTCGTAATTATAAGTTATCAACAATATTGTAAGGTATTATAAGATCGCACAGATTTTTGCAAAAGTATCAAAGGGTTTAATTAATGTTTTATATAGTGCGTACAATTTTATAGGAAGGCATTGGCAAACTTTTTTGATTTTAGGTTTCTCGTGGCTTGCGCTTCATAATTTCGAGCCGCTCGTCAAATTGTTAAAACAAAAATAAAAAATTTTAATAAATAATTAGGTACCTATTAAAATTTCTAAATAATAAACAATTTTAATATATTATAAAATATATTTTTAAATTTTTAATGAGTGCTTGAACTATACATTATATTTAGTATGTAATCAAAAATGACGTAGAACTTCATATCCAACTTAATATTAAATCAACATTATTATTTTAAATGATTGTCCAAATATTTAAAATACAAAATGAGAAAAATTGATTGGAACCCTTATATAATTTCAATTTTTCTATTC
Organism: Dolichopus griseipennis; assembly: GCA_963082915.1. Taxonomy (NCBI): domain Eukaryota; kingdom Metazoa; phylum Arthropoda; class Insecta; order Diptera; family Dolichopodidae; genus Dolichopus; species Dolichopus griseipennis. The sequence goes on along the minus strand of OY720442.1, from coordinate 140,614,411 downwards.
ATTTCTAATAAATGAATGGAATATGAATGAAATAATTCAATCATTCTGTACAAACAATTTTAAGTATAGTATTCAATAAATAAATTTTTTTTTTAAATGTTGTTTTGATAGTACAATATCTCGAAAAATGTTTATTTAAAGATCATTTTTAATTTTCCAATAAATCACTATAGGAAAACACTTTTCAAAAAATAAAAATATTATTTAAAAAATTTTCTTTTATTACTTTTTGAGTAATCTAAACAAATTGATTCATTTTAATTGCACTTTGGAACTTAATTCTTTTTTTAATTTCAAAAAAAATAGAAAATAAAAAAAGAAAATCTAATTGAAAGTGGAGAAAAATAAATAGAAAACTTTATAAAAGAAAATTTTTTTTAAGGAATCATTTTACTTATAAACAAAAATTTACCCTTTCATCTTTTGTTTTGCAAGATTTTCATCAATTTTCTTTTTATAAATATCTTTTTATACATTTTCAATTTGAATTTACTGCTTTATTTTATAAACAATTCAATATTTTTTAGTTTATTTTAAAACTATAAACATTATCAGGCAGAAGCTTCAAGTATTCGTGAATAAGTGTCAAAGTAGAATATCCTGGCTCAACACTATCAGTAATAGGGACTTATGGCAGCTAAAAGACGAAGTACTGGTAATGAGCCAAAAGAATAGAAAATGGAGGTAGATAGGCCACACTCTGAGAAAACCACAAACTAACATAACGAAAATCGCCCTTGAATGGAATACCCAAGGTAGTAGAGTCGTGGGCGACCCAACAGCACCTGGCGTCGAAAAGCTACAACTGAACTAGCGAGAAACGAACAAACTTGGGAGGAAATTAAGTTTTTGGCGAACGATCGATCCCAATGGAAGTGGCAAGTGGATGCTCTATGTTCCCACGAAAAGTAAAAGGAAAAAAAGTATTATTTAAATTTATACTGTACATTTTGTTAAATTTAAAAGAAAGAAGAAACTTTCTTTTTTCACTTATAAATAATAATCCGTTATGATAAACTTTTAAGTCAAGGTCAAATAGTTTTATATGTTAAATGAATTTCCGAAAGAACTTATCAGAAGTGACAGTTTATTTTTTTCTAAAAGTTTAATCTGATATTTTACACTAAAAATAATTTTGACGATTTTAAATAAATTAAATATTTATGTTATGAGTAACTTATTAAATTTTCTAAAAGAATTTAATTGACATGAGCCCAATTGCAGCAATTACTTGTCATCACTAATAAATAATCAAATTAACTCACAGATATTTAAGTATTCAAATACAAATGAAACATTTTTAATTCTAAATGTAAGGGAATAAAATAGTATAAAATAAATGTTGAGGAAAATTACCAACTTCTTAGGTCTTAAGGCTATATAATAATCAATTGTTGATAATAATCAAGTATTTAAATTTACACGCAGTTATATCGCATCAAAATTTTTGCCATGCAAACGCATACCAACACATAAAAAATTTTCAAAACAAAGTCCTACGAACCAATTAAGTGCTCTCCTGTATATCTAATTGTGTTATATCCATAGAAAACTGAAAGTTCGCAAAGTAGTTGATAACTAACTAACTGACAATCGTACCATAACAGCAACCTCCAATAAACGAGACCTTAAACTAATGGTTTTGAAAAAAAATTAAATAAAATATTAAATTTTAACAAATTATAAATACAATAACAGATAATTATATAGATTGGAATTCCAGGTGTTCCTTGTTTCAGAGTATAAGACCTAGTAATTCCTCACGTAGTACCAATTTGTAAATTCGTTAAGTTCAAGTGCCTCTACTTTGCTTCTCTTCTTGTCAGAACTTATACCGCATAACTGTTTACCTAGAGAGGAGCAGATGCTCATTCTTAAACTACAGAATAGCTATCAGTTGACGAAACCCGAGTTATGGAAATTCGTATGTCATTCTCAGATCACGTTTATGGAGTTATAACCCATCAAATGTATTTCACAAAGTTGATAATGTATATGTGAATGATATAGATAAATTTAAGAAGAACATTAAAATTTTACTTCTTAATATCTCATCCAATTTTCTCAAGTTATTGTAATTCGACATTCCTCAATATCCGAAACCCAAATTCTAAATCTTCCCAAATTCCTATACTCGAAACCATACTACACATTTATATAACAAGTCCCTCCCCTAAGTTTGGTTTATAAAGGATGTGTTTTTGGTGTGTTTAAGTCGTACACCTCCGCACAGTTCCAATTGGTGGGTTTCGAAAATTTCCATTTCCATGTAATTTTTATTAGTCATTAAATTAAAAATTTAATTACAGTATTAAATAAAACCTTTTAAAAATTCAAAATTGAATAATCACCCGCTGGAAATATTATTTCAATAATTTTTGAAAAAATTAAATTTTATTTATTATTTTAATTCTTGCAAAAAATTGTTTTCGTAATTATTTTAACTATTTTAATTAAATTTTAAATAAAAAGTAATTAATTTAAAAATAAATAAATAAATAAAATGTAATTATAAACAAATATCATGAATGAAAACTAATTTAACTACTAGCTATTATATAAAATTTTAATTATGTCAAATTTTAAATTATTTAAATTTGTTGACAGCAAATGGTTTTTCTTTTAAAAAAAAACATAAATTAAAATTTTTAACAGTATCGTAACTAGGTTTTCCTTTTAAATATATTTTAATTTTTAATTCATTAAAAATTTCCATTTTGAATTATGTATGTCTATGTACCAGACTGTGTATGTACCAGACTGTTCATTTATAAAATAGTATGTAACCACAATGAATAAGTGGTTATATTGGTTTGGATAAATAAGTGGTTAGGATAAAATAAATATAAATAGTAATATGTACATTATAACAGTCTGTGAATTAATTTTTAATGAAAACGAAAGGATAATAAGGGGTTAATTACATTTTATTGAGCACAGATAGTCTAATACTCTGCGGTTTTTTAAGTGATATAACGCACAGCTCAAATATGGGAGTGGGTTAATAAATTGCTTTGGTCCTTTCTCTGGTACTATTTGGTGATAGTTATTAATTCCTTATTATTCCAGGGGAGCCTTTGCACAAAATAAATTAAATTAATTTTAAGTTTTCTTGAAATTTAAGTGTTATAAATATGGTATGGGGCAATTAAAGCCTACAGCAATAAGGCATGACACTTGAGTTCATATTTCAAAGCGGATTAAAGCATATATACTTTATTTAATTTTAGAAATATTATATTTTCCAGGGGCCGACAATTTTGAAGCCGCCTGTAAAATCTGAGTAATTCGTACAGAATTCAATGGATTTTCTATATTATGTTCAGTGCCATGACTTTCACCCTCTTCCCTTCGAACCACTCTTTGGCTTTTCCTTAGCACTACTGTTTACAACTCGCTTCGCGCTATCCTTGTAGGAATGTGAACTGGTGCTTCGCTTCCATGTTCGTGCATAACACCAGCACCCCGCGATTTAAGCTCATCTTTTTTTTCGAAGTGAAATATAGCCTATTAGACTTTACTGCTTTAGGCCATATTTCCCTCTGCCTATTCTTTTATTTTAAAATTAGACCCTGATCCTTATTTAATTTAAATAAAAATAACAAATTGCTATGTAAATTTTGCTTCACTTTTAAAGGTAAATTTATATTTGTTTAAAATTTTTAAATTGAATATGTGTTTAACTTTGTTATTTTATTAAATAAAAGTTAAAAAAAAAATTATAGTGTTGGCTTATGGTTTTATTTACCATCGTATTTATTGTGAATTATATAAGTTGTTCTTTATTCAAAAACTTTTTAATTTTTCTTGGTATTTGATAGAATCACTAATAATTAATATTTGTTATTCAATTTGGAATTTCATGTAAAAGAAAACTTTTGAGTTGAGTATTGTTGGTCGTATATTAATGGCTTGTTAGATTTACAAAATAATGATCTATATCCTAATACCAAAGTTAAAGAAATTCAGTAAGTTTGAGTTGTTAGGTATCAGTTAGTGATGAAAGTTTTGTCAGGTATCAATGTAGTAGTTGAAAATTCTTTAAATTTTGTCGAGGGTTTGGTGCCGTATTGGGCCAGAAAATGGCTTATGAACCAAATATTTGAGATTTATAATCCACCTGTGTGGGAACTTTAATTTGAATTTATTATATGTAAAAATAATTTATAAATTCTACTTATATTAAGAAAAAGCCTGGGAATGCTTCAATCCTCATCGCATTTAATGTGGTAGAGGACTGTCTATATTTAAATTAATTAAATTTGATCTGGAGTTATTAAACTGTAATAATGATCAAAATATAGCGTATAGTTGCGCTAACTAACTCGTGATGTCTTATTTGTTTATTTGAAGTAAGAAATTTCCAAAGATTAATATATTGAGCTTTCATATCAGTGGCGTAGCGGTGAGAATGTTGGCCTTTTAATCGAAGGGTTCAAACTCAGATCAGATCATTTCTAATAAAAAAACATAATTTATAATTTATAAGATATATTCCTGCCCTACGTGAAAAGGAAAGGCTGAACCACTTATTTATCACATTGCATGTGATGGAGGATTATACTTAAATAAATAAATAAAATATTAAGCTAATACTCTTTCAGATGTTATTTGAATTAAGTTAAAGCATCAAAGGATCCCTTGTTCGAATTCAGGTCATTTGAATAAAGTAACTGAACTAACAGACGTTTACAGAAATACGAATCCATGGTAGATAGACAACAATTTGGATCTTTAGATTAAACAGAAGTTATTTACTGCTATTTATCTAACGGTAAAACTTTCGTCAGATATCTTTTCTAGGTTTTTTATTTTTTTTTTTTGTTTCTGTGGCTTTGAAACTTATTTTTTTCAAATTTTTTATACACATTTCATTGTAATTTACATTATATGTATCTTCAATTAAATATATAAGCGTAATAAATTCACTTAAAAGTTTATTTAAAGTATCTAGTAAGTTGACTTTTGTTTATCAAAATGCACAACAATTAATTTAATCTTTTTGCAAATAAGTTGGAAAGAAAAATATGCAACTAAATGCACAAATAAAATAAGTTAAATCAAACAATATAAGGTAAATATAGAGACTATTAATAAGTTAAAGTGCATGTAAAGTTATTTTTTAAGAGTTAAATGTAAGTAAATACAGTATTTTATTAGATTAAAAAAAAGTTATTTCAAGTAAAATATTTTACAAGATATTATTTTTAAAAATTATTAAAAATTGTTTTGAAGTAAATTACTTGGAAAATGTTATAAAATCGTAAGATTCAAGTAGATTTTTAAAAAATTTTAAATTAACTTTCGAGGACTAACAGTTGCTACAAATTTAGGGAAGTGAAATATAGAATACAATAATTACAATAAAAAAACAGTATACAATAATTTAATATTGCTATACACCATTTTTCATAGAGAAACAAAAAGTATTATAACTCAATGGTCGTACGCTGGACTTTAAATTTTTTTTATGGGAGCATCACATAATCCTGGTTTAGTAAATCTTTATTTTTAAATTTCGGTTTAAGAAAATATTGCGTTTTTTTAAAATCTTGTATTAGAAAATCTGACTATTTGAATATGTCCTTTTTGGGAGCGTTTCATAATCTCGATTTAGTAAATCTTTTTTTTTAAATCTCATTTTTAGAAAATTTAATTTGAGAAAATCTGGTTTTTATTGAAAAATCTCGCTTTTTAGAAAATCTCTTTTTTAATTGAAAAATCAGGTTTTTAAGGATTTTGAGTTAGATACAAAACCTTAATTATAAGCTTTTTCCAGAAAATAAAAAATGGGATTTTCTAAAAATAAGATTTTCTAAAAACGAGATTTTCTAAAAACAAGTTTTCTAAACGAGATTTTCTAAAAACGAGATTTTCTAAAACGAGATTTTGTGAAAACGAGATTTTCTAAACCGAGATTTCAGACCCAACCCGTACTTTTTTATTGAAAAACCTCGCTTGAATTTTTATTATTATCTCGTTTTTATATATTTTCTAAATCACGATTCTTAAAAATGCGATTTTCTAGAGGGATTTTTTTAAAACGAGATTTAAAAACAAAAATTTACTAAACCGATAATTTTGTGAAAACGGAGAGACTTCGAACCAACCCGTTTTTTAAAGGGATTGGTAGAGTAAAACTGAAAAAAGAATAGGTATATTCTGAAAAATTCAATTGGCTTAGTAAAAGAACTATACAAATAAAAGAATTCGATCATATCAACCACTGATACTCGCAGCGGATGTATGATAGTTAAAGTATCAACACATCTGTTTAATTCCCATTCTCCACTGCTGCTGTTGGCATGCATTTTAATATTTAATTAGCTTAACACCGGCGTTTTTAAATTAAAATTTTTAAATATGATGGAATTATTTGCTAACCAACCGCAAAAACTGGCATTTAAGAAGATTTCATTAGTTTGGCACTGAAGTTATAAAATTTTTGGGATTGCTTCAAACTTTACCACAACTAGATTCATCAGTATGCTTGTAGTATTACATTTGCTAGACAAATCCCATATTTAACTTTAATTGTTTCTTAAGTATAGAAAATTTTACGAAAATAAGCTGTGAGTTATAAGATTAAATCAAAATTTTATTTTGATGTAAAATTGAAAATATAATACAATGTAAAATTGAAAATATTGATATAAGACTTATTGTAGCATATTCCAGGAGCTTTAAAAAACTTTTCCTTTTTACTTTGAAAATTATTAATCTGTTTTGTTTGGAAAAAAACGAAAGAATGGGATAATCCTGCTGTAAAATTGAAACACATGCAATAAAAATGTTTTTTTAATACTAAGTTTAAAATAAAATTTTTTTTTTGTATTTTTTTTTTTTATTAATAAATTTGTTAAAAAAAAGTTTTAATAAAATTTTTTAACTTTTACGTACATTATCATTAGCTGTGTTGAGTATTTTATGACAATCAAAAAGGATTTACTATATATATATATATTTGGATAATATTCCTTTGATGATGATTATGATGTTTGTATTTTATTTGTATGTTGCTTCTAAATATACTCGTATGTGTAGGAGAGTTTCTAATATCCGTTTTATTTGTTTCAACAACTTTTTTTTGTATCTAATTTCAAACCAACTTTTTAATTACAATTTATGCATGTGTATATGTTTAATTAAACGGAATAGAATAAAAATAAATGAAATTTATTTTAAATATATATATTATATATACCTATAATATATAATATAATTTTATATTCAACTTAATTTTGTTTGTCATATGAATTTTATATTTGAATAATATAAATATACAAATCAAACTTTTATTTAAAAGATTTTTTCAACTTTTATATTATTTTTGTAGCACTGTTTTTGTTGCTGTTGAATGCTGATTTGCTGTTTTAAATTTATTTTTTTAAATATTTTTTTTATTTTTTTAACATAAAATCATTCATTTTTTTTTTTTTTAATATATTCATTTTTTATTTTTAGTATATGATTTTGGTCTCAGTATGTCTTATTCCGCACAATTATATCTTATTGTGTATCATAATATGACAATACATTTTATTTATGTAAGTATTTTTTTGATTTATTTATTTATTTATTTTTATATTATGTACATACATATTACATACATTTTTTTTAAATCTCTTGTTTATTATGCGAATTTTTTTTTCACAAATTGCCTAAATTATTACAATTTTATTCCTTGTAAAAATATAAATATTAAAAGAATATAATATAATATATTATAATTTTTTTTAAATTTAAATTTATTTTTTTAAAAAGAGAATTTTATTTATTTAATTTTAATTTAATTTTTATTAAATAAAGGTTGGTACAAGAAATGTGAATAAACTGAGTCTTGGAAGAGCTTAAAAAATCTTACTAAATATTTAGAAATAGAATTTTGAGGAGAGCTATAATCGATTTACATTCGTAACTAATTAACTGTCATTACCATATCCATTTATTTAGCAAGCCATGATAATTACAAATAGAATACAATATGCATAATTTTTTATAAGAAGGTACTTTTATTAAGTAATGTGTTTTACAAAACATTTTATAGAGACAACTTTGTAAAGCTAATGTTTGATTTTTATTCGTAATTAATTTATTGCCTATCAGTAGCATGGCCTTTCTTTGAACAAGCCTTGACAATTAAAAATGGAAGACAATGTGTATGATTTTTTTATAAGAAGTTACTTATATCAAGTAAAAGATTTTAAAAAACATTTTAAATAGATAATTTTGAAACTCTAATATTCAATTTATATTCGTAATCAATTAATTGCCTATCAGTTGCATGGCCTTTCATTGAACAAGCCTGGACAATTAAAAATGGAAGATAATGGATTTAAGAATTTTAATAAAGATTATTCATATTAGGTTTAGGAATTTAATTTTTTTGATAGAAATTATTAGGAGTATCGAATATTTATATGGATATTATACAAAATTTAATTCCAATTTATTTGGAGGGCACCCTTTATTATATCGAGTGGGTGAACACGAAAGTAAAGTCTAAAGACAAAAACATCTGAAAAACTTTTATTGACTAATTTACAACGCTTTAAAAGAACATTTTATATTAAATCGAATATGGTATACTTTCTGATTATATTTAAAATCTCTTAATATTTAAAAAAGACCGGAAGTGTGGTGTGTAAAATTATAAGCATTTTAAATTTACAAATCTTATAGTAAATTTTCATAAGTGATTTATAATTTTCTATCTAAAAATAGCTATTAGACTAATAGTATATACTAATATTACATTAAATAGTATATACACTAAGTATTTAGTTTTTTTTTCATTTTTAAACATAATCTTTATAGGTGGTACACGGTCATGAACTTTCCTCCCATCGCAACTATAAAATAAATTTTAAAATAGTTGATAGATAATAAAACATTTATATTCTGGTCAATTTTAATTAAATTAAATAGAAAAATTAATTAAACTTTGATTTTAAATGAATAAGCAAATTTAAATCTTTTAACCAATTTTTGTTTGAACTATTTTGATATTATTTTATTTAGATTATTTAGATCATGATTAAAATTATAAATAAATTATCTTCATGGTTATCAGTTTGGAAACCATAGTATTTTTCAATTTGATGTTTGAATATAGTAGAATTTAGATTTGATAAATAAAATATTTAGAAGTTAAGTTTATACTTCTTTTTTCTAATCGAATTTTCGAGAATAAATTAAGAAACAATTTTTTGAATTATTTAACATTTTAAAGTAGAAATATTAACTATCAAAAGCTAAATCCTGTAATAAGATGCATCTACATATTATTATTCTATAGAATCTTTAAAAATTATAAATATAACTGTAAGTTATATTCAATGGAATTTTAATAAAATTTAAAGTTTCTTGTACCATCTTAATTTCTCCAATTTTTGAATACCACTTTTTTATTTTAAATCAATTTTATTTTAAATTTTAATTTTCAATTATTTCTTACTTATTAATTTTTATTCATTTATTCCATATCTTTTGTTTTATTTTAAAAATCACTTATCATTTTTCTTTCATTTATGAATCAAATTATTTTATTTCCGGTCACTTTTTTTTAATATTTTTTTTTCAATTTGTTTTAATTTTGATTTTCATTGAATTTCAATTTTTTGCATGTTTTATTTTATCATAAAATTTAAATTGCATTAAAAACACAACACAATAATAAAAATATAAAAAAAAAACAAAAAAGATAAATTAAAATAATTTTAAATAATATTCTATAATTTATTCTTCTTTTTTTTTTTATTTAATTATATTCAACAATTTTTGTTTTAAATTTATTTTAAAATACAGAAGATTCAAAAAAATTTAATCAACATTTTATTTATTATATATTCATTTTGAATTATAATTTTCATATACATTTTTTTTTTGGTATTTTTTTTATGTATACCGTTATATTTTTAATTAAAAAAAATTATTTTATAACTGTATTATCACGGTTTTAAATTATTAATATTAGTAGAGAAAATTTCCGACTCCATTTGAAAATTTGGTAACAAAAAAAAACCATTACCATTGGAGAGCTTAACGGCAACTGAATTGTAATTTTAACACAAACTTTAAATACACACATTCAAGAATGAAAATGTTGCTAAATATTAATGTTGTTTTTTTTTTTTTTTGGAAAATGATTGAAAAAAATTATTTACAGCAACATGTTGCAGAAAGTCAATTTTATTTTGTTTACAATAATATGATCAGAAAACAAAGAACAATGATAAGACTGGAAAGTTGAATGTATGTATAAATTTTGAAAATTATATTAATTTTGTTATTGTGAATAAGGTCAGTTCAGTTCATTTGATTGGAAATGTTGCAATGGAATTGTTGCTGGTGAATGTATTTTAATTTGTTTATTTACATATACAATAAGTATAATAACAATGTTGTTAATATTATATGTACAATTAAATAAAATGTTGATTTGAATTTTGAGAGTTTTCAGCGGGAATTCTTTTTGTTTTTTTTTCTTGTACAAATTTTGTTGTTGTACTGAATAGACATTTTTGTTTGTTTTGAATTATTTTTTTGTTGTTGTTTTTGTTATTTTTTTCTGTTACGTTTGATTTCCTGTAAATAAAGCGTGTAAAGTATTTAAGGATAATATGATAAGTTGTTTTTATATTTTGATAACATATTACATAAGATATTAGATGTTGTTTAAAAGATTGATATAAGAAAGATTATTTATTTTTTTTTTTTTTGATATTAAGTATTTCCTTTAAAAAAATAAAAATATAAAATAGAAATATTTTTAATAGTAAATTTTTAATGGAACCATTAAAAAGAGTATAATCAGATTACTTGAATGTTAATAATTCAAATGCTTCTTAAATAAATTAAACAAGTGATGAAAAAAAACCAAGGGTTTTTAAAAAAGCACATTTTCAAAATTATATTGTATTACATACTGAGTTTAACTTTGGAAATATTTACTTGGAAATAGTTACTACTGACTTATAAAATTTACTGCTAACAGTAAATTTTTTATTTATAAGTTGTTATAGCCCTTCGATGGGGATGGTTGTCAAATTTCTCAAGAATCTAACTTCAACTCCCCCCTCATCCTCTAATTTTTTAGGTTCTAGGAATTAAATTGTGAATTACACAAAAATTTGGAATTTTACTTAGAATTTTATTATCTAAGCAAAAATGGGTAAAACTGAGAGATACTTTCTTCAATTTAAGGAACCCCTTTAAAATTTAAGAAAAACCTTTAACATATGTTAAAATATAATGTTGGACCTTTAAATTTTGTATATTAATAAAAAAAAAATTGGACAGGTATTCAAGTTACAGGTGCTTAAAAATAGCATAATTTCAATTTTCGGGCCCTTATAGCTCCTAAACAGGGGGCTTGACAAAAAAATTTTGTTAACTGACTCCTAATATTTTTTTAGAATCTAACTTCTCCCAAAATTTCAAGATCCTAGCTTGAACTGTTTAAAGATATGTGGGGCCAAAATTTTGCAAAAATTGAGTTTTATATAATGGTGAATTTTAGTACCGTATGGTAACCCTATACATTTAAGCGACATATTTTTATCTAGTCTATAAAAACAGCTATCTAATACCGTTTTAACAGAACCCTTGTTATATCAATTTAAATATAGGGCTTTTTTGGAATTTTCAGGGGCTGTAACTTCGTCACCCTTCAAAATTAAGAAAAACCTTTGACATATGTTTAAATATAATTATAGGGCTTTGAATTTTGTCTATCACTAAAAAAAAATTTGGACAGGTATTCAAGTTACATGTGTTTAAAAATAGCAAAATTTCAATTTTCGAGCCCTTATAGCTCCTAAATAGGGGGCTTGACAAAAAAATTTTGTTAACCGACTCCTACTAATTTCTGAGTATCTAACTTCTCTAAGTATCTAACAATTTCAAGACCCTAGCTTGAACCGTTCAGAAGATATGTGTGGCCAAAAATTTTGCGAAAATTGAGTTTTGCGTAATGTTAAATTTTAGTACCGTATGGCAACCCTAAACATTTGCCTTGTAAAAGTTTATAAAGTTTATGAAACCAGCTATCATTTGCCGTTTTCAGATTGAAAATATATGTAACAGAACTCTTGTTATAACAATTTAAATATAGGGCTTTTTCCAACTTTGGGGAGCTGTAGCCCCGTAACAAGTGGGGCTACAGAAAAAAATTCTTCTACGAAATTATTTTTTTTGCAAAAACTATCCATGGTTAAAATTTCTTTTCTCTATTTCAAACGGTGTAAAAGTTTCTGTAAACATACGGACGGACGGACGGACAGAGTGAAGCTATATAAGCACAATTTTAAAAAATTTTTTGAAAATGTGCTAAAAACATAAGGTAAAAATCACATTATAAATAAAATATGTTAACTTTTTTTTAAAAAACATTGAATAATATCAATTTTTAACATATTTGATAATGGAATGTATTCCAAACATTATCACTTTATCAGTAACTTCCTGTTAAAATTTTGGAGTTTTTTTTTTGAGTTAGAACATTTTTTCACTGATTTATTTTCCTTATTATTGTATTTTTGAAAATTTGAACCATTAATTTTAGAAGTCAAATTTAAAGCTAAGGATCTTCAATGCTTGTGTAAAACAGTGCTTTTATATGTGGCTAATATCCAATTGATAAACCAGAAACTGCCAGTATTCATTAATAAATTTTTACACTTCATATGTAAAATATTATGACCTGAAGCAACGAAGATTTATTGGGAATTACAGGAGTAAAACCTTTTTTAAAACATCAAAGACAATGATTTGCTTAGGTCATACGCTAAGAAAAGATTACAACAATATAAATTCCATGGTCATCGTTTAGCACTGTGCAGCTCTAGGTATTGCTTGAACGTTCTGGAGACGCACAATCCGTTCTTCGTCCTTCATTTAGCACTGTGCTTCAAGCATTACTTGCAAACGCACAGTGCTAAATGAACTTAATCAATCCAACCTTACAAAGGAGAATTTAAAAATAGCAGTAAAAATCCGTGTGAGATGGAAATACCAAATGGGAACCCTTACGCTTTTTATGCGGAGTGACATAAAAAATATACATTAAAACAAATCACTCAAAATATGTTCACACAATTCAATACGAGAACTTGTAAACGTGTATTAGATTTTAAAATTAAACAATAATATCTAAAAAGTTTTTTGTCTTGCACTCAAGTGAGTGAAAATTTTGACATATTTCTTTTAAGTAAACTTATATAAAACCTAATTATGGTTAAAAATAATGCAAAAACTATTTTTTAGTGAAGAAAAGATAACACATATCATTTAAGTTTTATTAAAAAAATTTTTCTAATATTTTAACACAAAACTTATTTAAAGTTTATATAAAAACTTATTTAATTTATTTGATATGTATTATTTTATAACCCTTTTTATACTTTTCCATATAAGTAATTTTAAATTAAAAGTTTCTGAAACAAAGTTTTTGAGTATCTGCTATTTGATTTCAAAAATACCTAATGTAGGTGTTATAATATTTTTAGAATATAGATTTAATCTTGTCAAATGTGAGTATAAATAAGAATAACTTTTATAAATGTAATGACAATGACAATGTAATATTAAGTGTGAAGCAAAATATCATATTATATAGTCAAAGGGTATAATAAATTTGCCATTACGTTTGTGACGCAGAGAAGGAGGAGGGGTAGATATAGACTCAAGTGTATGAATCGGGTCAGAATCGAAAAATAAATTAATTTAGCTATGTATGTCCGTCCGTCCGTCCGTCTGTCCGTCCGTTCGCACGATAACTCAAAAAAACTAAAGGAGCTAGGATCTTGAAATTGTCGCAAATGAGTTTTGATGCAATAGCCGTCATCGCTATTTTAATCCAGCCATTTTGGTCCATGGGTTCGGGCAGCTGCCATACAATTTTTTTTTTATATGAGTAGTACTCAGTACCTATTACAGCTACGTGTCTGAAATTTCGCCAAAAGTAGTTTAGTGTAATGGCCAAAGTTACAGCAAAATTTGGTTGGTCTACTGCAGAGGGTTCGAGTAGCTGCCATACAACTCCTTCTGTTATATGAGCATTACACTACACCTAATGAAGCTGGGTGTCTGAAATTTTGCCAAAAGTAATTAGCCGGATGATATAATGTATATGTTACGATCATACGGGTGCCCCAGAGTTGACACAGTTTACTCTACTACACTCTTCCTCGTATTTCAAAATAGAATTTATTTTTATATTATTTTATATGAGTTTTTGTTGAGTTTTCAATTCATCAATTGATTAAATATTATTTTGTTTTTTATTTTAAACTTTATTTATTTCTTTAGTTCTTCCATTAACATAGTCTAGAAAAGTTTATATAGCACTTCTTCTATAGTGATATATACTACAATTATATTGGGGTTTATTATATATACACCTTGATTAAGGTCTTGAATATATCTATTTTCGTCTAAAAAAAAGAAATACTAAGGGGCTCTAAAACCGGTGAGTATAGTCTTTTCAATGTATCTCTTTGTGTATTCCTCATATAAATATATATATATATATATGTGATTTCAAACCATTTTTAGAAGTGTTTTGTGCTCTATCATAATGATTTTTGAATTTTTGCTTCCTTTTACATGTATTTATTAGAGAAAAAATCCTTGTAGTGGGACTTGGACTTTCGGTTTATATTGGTACATACTCTTATACACTTTCTTTTAAATTTTCTTAAAGTTTAAATAATAATTCTTTAATCTGTTGATATTACAATAAATTGCATATTTTTAGGAGGCACTAGATTTTTGAGTTAATTCTAAGTGCATGAATTCATTATTTGATCTAGATTCATTTCTTAAAATTAAACACATTTTGTTTAAATTGAATATATAATATAAAATACCCTCTCAAATTAATTAAATAAATTAATTTTGAAATGAAAATTTTATATCTTAAGATTTTGATTCAAGAATGAACTTAAATGTTTTAATCGTTCCAGCATTAGGACGAAGATGACTTCAAATATTATAACAAATAGAATTTTAGTAATTAAAAGAAGTGCACTAGTTTTGAACTTAAATATTTAAAATTAATTCTCTTTCATTTAAATAAAATAAAATTTTCATTTTACTGATGTTTGGCGTCAGATATTCTTCAATTTTTTGTATGATAATTGCAAGGGATTTGCCATTTTGATTACATTTATAATTTAAAAATTTAATATGTAATGAAAGTAATTTATTTAAAAACTTTTAAATTTAAAAAATTTTCTTTGGAAAATTTATTTTTTTTAAAAATATTTTATTGTCATATTGTCTTAGTTTTATTTTAGTTTTTTCATTTGATATTTCATCCCTATTTAATTTTTGGAATGCATTTTTAATCTTTTGATTACTTTTATTGTAAGCAAATTAAATCCTTTATAAACTCTTGACTCTTATATTAAGTAAATTGAATATCTGGGTTATTTTTCTCTTTTTAATTTATTCTTAAGATACATAAGACAATCAAAAAACAAACAAAGAATTGAAATCTAGAATAATATCAAATAATAATGAATTAAGTATACATCTTAAAAAGAAGGGAAGAATTTTTAGGGGGTGTTGTATTTTACTAAAAAAAAAAAATTAAATAAATAAATAAATACGAAATTATAATAAAAAAAAAAATATCTACATAAGATCTCAGAAGAAAATAAAAAATTCTTGATTTTTGTTATTTTATTATTTTTACCCTGCATTATCCCTTCTTTTTTATCTTTAAGATATTTTTGTGCAAGTACTTTAAGAAATTTGAAAATTTCTATAGTAGTGTTTGAACACGTTGTTATTTCAATTCCTTAATATAATTTTAATTTCTATCAATCGTTTTAATAGCAGATTTTAATTTTGAACTAAATCTTATGATTTTATATTTTTTATGCCAAGTTCAGACTATGCGATTTAAACTAAGGGTGAGTTTATGTTGAAGCTGCAGTAAGTGATACGAGCGTCAATAGCAAGCGTTTATAATTTATATTGTTTATGGATGATCAAAACGATTCTCTAATAAAATCACCTCTATTCAAATCATGTATATTGTTTTCGATGCTCTTATCACTTATTGCAACTCCAAAATAAACGCACTCTAAGTTTTAGAACAAAAGAAGTTTTCAAAAGTTCCCTTAAAATTAAATTAAATTTCGCTCAAAAAATTTTTAACAAGGATTAGACAAACATATATCATTTTGAAGTTGTTTTATTTTTGAGTTACATTTTAAATTTGTTTTTATATTCTACATATGCGCTTTGTTTTTAAATAAAAGTTTTTGAGTATAACTTAATTTTAAAGTATTTGTGAATTTCTTTAATAGAGGGTGGCGCAAAACGACCGATATGGTTTGAATGTTTAAAAACCTTTTTATTTAATTGTTAATTATTATTATTATTTTTTGTAATATAGAATATTAATGGGAATATTTTTAGCTTAAGTAGAAAAGTTATATACCGCAAGTGGTGAACAAGTCCCGCATTTTCGGCTACGTACATTTTTATTCTTTCCAGTACATTTTCCATAACTTTTCGTAAATTTTGATCGCTGTTCTGTTGTGTACTGTTCCATTTCAAATTCCCCAAGATTTCTTGATAAAATTCTGAAATAAAAATATAAATAAATTTAAAAAGATATTAAACATTCAAACCATATCGGTCGTTTTGCTTCACCCTGTATAATTTTATTTTTTAATAGTTTAAAATTTAATAAAATAACATATAAATTTAAATTTCGTATTTCTAACTTAATTCCATTACACAAGAGCATAACTGTCAAATGTTCTGTGTCTGTCTTATCTGTCACATGGATGTCAAGCTTAAATAAGTTTACTTTTTGAAGTCTGATCTGTTTTTTATCGATTACTTTATAAATTTATATTGATTTGGTATGATGGAGTTTTATTTATTTATTTACAATCTCATACAATGTGATAAGTGTGTGCGTTTAGCCTTTTCTTTTCAGGTGCGCCAGTTATATATGTTATATTATGGTTTTAGGGTAAAAATTATAAATAAAATAATTTATTAGATATGATCTGTTCTGGACTTGAACCTGAGGCAAGATGCACTTATAATAATTCAAAATTTTAAGATTGGCTTTGGATACAATTTTTTTTGGTGAAATCCAAATTGGAAATAAATGGAAATAAATTTTTCACATTTGTGGTATAGGAATCGAACTCAGAATCCATCTATTAACAAGGATTACAAAATTTATAACCATATCTGTTTTAAATAGTTAATTCAATTAGATACTAATGTGTATTCATATGTAATGCCTTGCAATTTTCCAAAACACCTACACCAAAGAATTAACCTCAAAAAATTTAAACTTATTTTACAATAAATGCAACCTTCAAGTAAATGACACATCATACTAATACTCTGGAATTCAACCAAGTATCTAATCTTAAAATTCTATAATTTTTTCACTTTAAAATTTTAAATTTTAAAATATTAAAAAAACAAAATACATAAACGTTATACACCCTCAGTTTATTTACATTTTTTCCTTCATTTTTGGTATGATTATTTTACCATAAATTTTTGGTGCAAATTATTTACAAACTAAAAATTCACTTTAATATCATTTTAGTTTGTTTTGGGTAGAAGTGATGGTTCACTTCTTTAATCCTTTATAGAAAAATGAGAGACAAAAAGTAGATGAACAAAAAAAAAAGAGCAGTAAAGTGCAAATTCAAAGCAATCACTTTGATTAAAAATGAAAATAAAAAAAAACAAGTGATGAAAAAAACCAAGGGTTTTCAAAAAAGCACATTTTCAAAATTATATTGCGTTAAAAACTCAGTTTAATTTTGGAAATATATACTATGGAGGAATAAGTCACTGCTTACTTGTAAAAATTGTAAATTTTTAATTTTTAAGTCCTAATAGCTCTTCAATGAGGAAGGTTACCAAATTTCTCAAGAATCAAAAATCTCACTCACCACCCCCTCCCTCCTTCCTTTTTTTTAGGTTCTAGGAATTAAACCAAAATTAGGAATTTTACTTAGAATTTTACTATGTAAGCAAAAATGGATAAAACTGAGAGACACTTTCTTCAATTTAAAGAACCGCTTTTGAAGAAAAACACTTAACATATGTTAAAATATAATGTTGGACCTTTAAATTTTGTATATTAATAGAAAAAAATTTGGACAGGTATTCAAGTTACAGGTGCTTAAAAAAGCCAAATTTCAGTCTTGGACCCCTTACAGCTCTTAAAAGGGGAGCGCAACAAAAAAAATTTCTTAACCGAACCCTACTTATTTCTAAGGATCCAGCTTCTCCTAAAATTTCAAGTTTCTAGATTGAGCCGTTCAGAAGTTATGAAGAGCCAAAAATTTTGCAAAACTTAGTATTAGATAACGGTAAATTTTAATACCGAATGGTAACCCTATACATTTGGCTTTACAAAAATTCGTAAAGTTTATAAAAGCAGCTGTCTTTTACCGTTTTCAGGTTGAAAATATACCTTATAGAACTCTTGTTATAACTATTTAAATATAGGGCTTTTTCCGACTTTGAGGGGCTGTAGCTCCGTAACGGGAGGGGTAATAGAAAAAAGTTTTAACATTAAATTATTTTTATTGCAATACCTATAAATATATTATGTTGATATTTTTTTGTCAATCGTACGTAAAAAGGGACGGATGGACGGACAGAATGAAACTATATAGGTACATTTTTACAAAATTTTTTGAAAATGTACTAAAAATGGGCATTAATACAACAATAACAATGTCAACATTATATTCTACTGTATTAGTGTATGTGTGTATACGTTATACGTTTACATTTAATATGAAAATGGGAAGTAATATTTTTCTGCACAATAAAGAAACATTATAACGGTAATTCCTTACATAGAAAAGCAAAAATGGAATTCTGAGAATAAAGAAATAAAACATAATAAAAAATTAACAGCAATCGCTTTAAGCTCTACAACTACAACATAACAAAATATCATCCATATACATATTCATTGATAATCCTTTGTACACCTTTGCTAGTATATAATGTAGGTAGATGAAAAATTCTTTTTTTTGTAATCCTTTGTACACCTTTACAGTTACTATATGTATATATATATAACTATAGTTGTATGACAAATTTTTTTTTTATTATTATTTTTCAAGTATAACTTGGAATTTTAATGCAAAAAGGCTTTGTCCTTACTAGTATACTCATGCATTATAAAAACGTGTATGTACTGAACTTATCATAAACGTTACCAGTTACATAAAAAACAATTTTCTATTTTAAGGAGCAAATATGGTATTTTAAAATTAGTTCATATCATATTTTATACACATTATACACATATGAACAGTTGTCCTATACCTGAAAGTCCAGTATATGAAATGTGAAACTCCGTTTTAATAGGAGGTTAATAGGGTTTGTAATTCTTGAAATGAATCTCTTATAGGAAATTCATTCACATGCAGTTCTTCTAAATAGATTTACTTAAAATGTAATATTAGCGAGGCCTGGTAAGTCTTCTATTAATGAAATAACTTAATGCTTTCAGGGATGCTGTAATAAGATTTACAGTAGTCGAATCAATATGATTTAAAACATAGGTACTCTAAAAATATTTGGGATGCTACTTTTTGGGCGTTTTATCTTAATTTTTTTCTCATTTTAAGGTTTCTACCTAATAAGGGACCGAATTTTACAAATTATATTAGTTCGACTCCTGAGTTCGTAAATAAAAGTCTAATTTAATTCAAAAAAGGGTCAAATTCAAAAGACTATTTTCTTGTTCTTAAAGTTATTTTTATATGTAAACTAGCTAATAACCAGTGCACGTACTTGGGTCTCGCAATTCGTTTTTGATTAAAGTCTATCTTATTGAAAAATATGAATACAAAATAACACATGTTGAATTGTTCCGCATAGTTTAACGGAACTCGACATTTTTTTGCGACTTTATTTTGGTTGAAAACAATGTTTCGTAAAATTGGAAGTAATCCGCTTCTAAAATTTTATTTTGACCAATATTATAGTTCGACAAACTTCAAGTCTGTTAAAAGAGTCAATCATTTTTCAAAGAACGACATGTATCAAGTCAATCGGTCAAACCGCTTTTATATTAGAACAGAAAAGTCTACCACAGCCCGAACATTGCGGTTCGTTAGCGTAAAATTGTTAGCCCCATACATATAGATATCTTATATTGAGTGGTCTGAATTTTATTTGCACTGCAGATTTTATTATTAAATGAAGAAAATTTTTTACTCGTATTAAAATTTTAATAGAAAGAATAACAATAGCAAATCGGTTGAAACAGCTGAATATTAACATTATAATTGTTATACACATGTGTGTATAGAAATAAATTGTTAAAAATATATATGGCTGTGTGCTTAAAGGATTTCCTTTACAGTTCAAACATATGTTAATATGTATATGCGTATATTTAATTATTTATTCAAGTATATGTGATTGTTGATGAAAATTATAGGTAAATGAGGTCAAAAGTTATTGAAATTAATTAATGGTATAAAAGATAATTGCATCAAATGTGTAAGTATATATATATAATAATTTTTACAATGAATATACATGTATATGCGTTATGAAAATTTAAAAACATTTACGAGCCTTCGGAAAAGATTTCCGTATTATTAAGTTTTTTAAAATTTTTAAAGTTATATAAGATATATATACGGGCTTGGAGCTATATTAAACCCTTAGGAAAAATATTAAATCCAAAAGTTAACTAAGTAAATTCAGTAATTTGTAATTTTACAGTTAATTTTTGATTTTTATACAAATTGAAATGCAATCTGCAATTTTTCTGATTAAAATGCATTTAAACTTATCAATCACTAACTATATTGCAGTAGGTCTAATACAATTGGTGAAAATCGTATTATGAAAAAGGGGGACTTATAAAGGGATACGGTTAAAATGTAATATTTGGTATGTGAGTGTACTGTCCTCGAAATTGAATAACTGTCACGTTTCGTTCTACTTATAGAAATTTCATAAGTTTATGCGTAAAATTAATCAAAAAAATTTTCACTTTGTTAAATGGAAAATTTCATTGGTTTTATGAAAACTTATTAAAAAATAGAATTAAAAAAATATTTCATAAAATTTTTGAAAATTTTCATTTACAGAATGCATTTTATTGTGTAACACTTAATATGTACTGGAAATAGTTGAATGATTTAATTTTGAAAATTTTAAATTCACTTACATAACATATACATTAATTTGTAATAATTTTATATTAGTTATTTTAAAATTATATATTAATTAAAAATAAAATATGTAAAATATCTGAATTAAATTCTAATGAATATAAAGAGGTTTAAATACTTAATAATTTAAAAATTAGTTTTTGGATTTAATATTTTGGATAATTAATTAATACTTAAATTTTTGAATTTTACAATTAAGACTTAAAGCTCTAACAAAATATGTTCTAAATTTTTTATAAAATTTTTGATTACAGTTCTTAGAATTTTACCACAATTATTTTTAGTTTAAGGTTTTTCTAGGTAAACTTATAAGGATATTTTAGTAGAAATCCTTAAAACTACTTTTAAAATTATGTAATTTTTGCAGAATAAAGATTTTTGAAATTCTATTCAGTTTTCATTTCTCTTATATTATTTATTACGTCCAACCTATATTTTATATTTCGTAAATATGACAAAATCATTCGTCTCGATACATATTTTTCTAAAATTCAGTCTTATGAATTTGGTTTTGGCGCAATTATTATTGAAATATTAGAGTTTATGAATTCGACTACAAATGGTGAAATTCATAAAATTGAGCTACTCTCAATTCTGAGTTTTTTGTTTGAAAAAAGTGGACCAAGGTGTGGGTCTACTTTGATAACCAACCAACACGAAAGTCCCTCCAAATGCGGAATCTTACATATTCGTCCACGAGTATTAGTTATATGGGAAAAGCAAATACCGTTATTTTGAATCCAATTCTAAAATTCCTTTTAAATATTTTAATTACGTACATAAATCAACCACAAATCACTTATAACAGTGGGGGTTGATGCACCCAAACTCGCACTAAGCATTTCATTGAAACTTATATTTCTAAGACACATATTTGGCAAATGATAAGAGCTGATCTGTGTAACTCGCTTTAAAATATTTTACTCTAAAAAAAAAAATCCAAAAAATTAATTGTTCAACTTTGAAATTCGACATTTTTTTTCGACATTTCGACAAAAAAACACAGGTCTTTCATTCGAGTCTCTATCTAAAATGGACTGCGAATCTCTCAAAAAATTTGCAAAGGAATGAATTGAATGAAAATGTCATCAAATAGCAAACTTCATGGGCTCAAACACAAGTTTGGAATTTTCAATGGGGCTTCTTAAAAAATCTTTCATTACTAAAAAGAAGTAACAATTGAATACACCAGCCTGAAATCCTTTATTTAACATACATACTTTATATTTATTTTATTTCCAATCGTTTATTCTAAGAACTCTATTTATTTTTTGTATCAAATTAAAACTCATATTCTTCTAAATTTAAAACATTTACCAAAAAAAATAAATACATAAATATAGAAGTTCATTGTTCTGTAATTAAATAAACTGCAATATTGTTTAAATAGCAACTTTTTTGAATACATTTTACATTTCAGATCATTCTAGCTAAGATATTGCGTATAAAAACAAATAGAAATAATTAATTAGATAATATTGTAAATTCTTTAATAAACTTTGTACCGTTTCGAGTTTATATCTTTTCCTATTTTATTATCTAAACAAAATAATAAATCTCATGAATAGATAATTATTTTAATTTACTTTCGTTTTGTTACTCTATTCATATTCACTTTCCTTCAACTTCCCTTAGATGTCGTTCCTACCTATATATTTTATTAAAATTTGTTATATTTTCTCTTGTTTAAACATCTGTCTATGCAAATAATTTAAATATATAATTTCATATAAAATATTAATAGCATTTTTCAACTCATATGACATTTCATGGTTGCTCACTGCAATGTCAAAAATGCATATGTATTTATGTAAAAACTTTTTACTTCATTTATTTATTTAAATGAATTGTTAAATTTTGAAATAGAAATTACTCAAGAGAAAAATAACAAGTAATAAAATATTATTAACAGAACTACTAATTAAAAAGTTCATTTAAAAAAAAAATGCAAAACTAATATTCAAAAAAAATATACTGAATCTGTGCACATTTTTTAAAGAATTATTTATGCAGAACCAAGAAATTATTAGAGCAAATCGGTAAAAAAAATGCTTTTATAAATCAAGGAAATTTAATTAAAAAGTTCTATAATTAAAAATGTTAAAAATATACATGAGGAAAAAGATTTAAAAATTTTCCCATTAGTTTCATTTTTGTCCATCTGTTAGTCAACGTTTAAATGGTATCGGTAAGATGGCACGCACCTAAATTAAAGGAATTTTAAAGGAACGTGTTGTAAAAATTAACATAGGATTGTAAATAAGCGAAAAGTAAATCAAATACCAGTCTTATTAACTATCTTCAGTCTAATATTTTTCCTAAAAGGTTTTACACCCCTGGTTTTTTTTTTTATTTCTTTATTGAGCTTTATATAAAATTTTAATAACTTTACTTACACTAATTGTCATACAATTCAATATGACTGACTTAAATATATGTTCTGCCACCTGTGACATACCTGTGACATTTAAGGCAATAAGATTAACATTAGTTACCATATATCTACATGTGTTTTCTATTATTAGTAAAAATACTTCTTAAAATTTATATTCTATTTACATACTTGCTCAAGGCATACTTACACCACTGATGGATTTTTGACATTTTATAAAAATTGACATTTAACAAAACCTGAATGAATTTTGACATTAAACCAAAACTTTTCTTATTAATTTAATGTGATTGCATTCAAAGCCCTCTTAGTATTAAAATTTTCAAATTTTCTATTTAAGTGCATAATTTGTTTGCTACAACACTTCAGTGCTACTCTGACACCCATTAATTCTTACTCCAATAAAATTTTTTCAGTGTTTATACCGTCAAAAGTAATGGATTAATGCAAATTTATAGTTTAATTAACATTAAAAGCAACTTCAAAACTACTTTAGAATTGGAGGGATTTTAATTTCAAAGCATTTTAAGCATTTAATTAGAAAATTATTGATTTTGATTGGAAAAATTTTTGAAATCATTAAACTGATATCAAAAAGATCAAATGAAAATCGTTTATTTTGATATGATAATTAATATTGATTTTTGATGGAAAATTGATATTTAGCTCTGAAGAAATTTTTTTAAAGTAATTCAAGATGGGGATCGCGATGCTTTGATTTTATATTGAAATCAATTTAATCTTTTAGTAAAATAGAAATAAAGTTTTAATTTAATTTAAAAATCCTACTTGAAATGATATTTATAAAACAGATATTAATAAAGGCTGTGGACAACATGGAAGCTTCTATCTCAAACATGGCTTTTATCAAGAAATAATGTACAGAAACTATAGGCCTTTGTAAATAAATACTTAATAATGTAATATATATGTCGCATATTTTAACCAAGGCGTATTATGAATGAAGAGCTTTGAGTAATGAAGAGGCAAGAGCCGATCCTATATGGGTCCAAATAAGAAAATGAAATGGAAATGGATTCTTCATATTCTAAAACACCCAACAACAGCAGCGACACACCAAGCGCTAGAATGGAACCTCTAAGGCAACAGGAATGTGGGCAGGCCAAAAGTTACCTGGAGGAGAACAGTGCAATGAGAATTTGATTAGATGTTACTATTTGGAAAATGAAGGTCGGCAGTAAAAAGAATTGTGTAAACAGGCAATAATTGCATTGACTATGTGGAAACCCTAAGAGAATGAGCGTATTAAAATTAGGTTCAATTTCTACAAAATCTGGGCCAAATTAGACAATAGTAAAATTAATAGAGTATTTGCATATTTATTATAAGCATCTTTCTTAAATATCATCATGTTAAAGGCAATTATTATCAAAAACTTATTATCGAAAGCATTTTTTCATAAAGTATACAATTTATAAGAATTAATGTAACAATTACTATAAAAATTAATTTAATTAAATATTTAACCTTAAACAAAGTATTAAAGCAGGTATTAGAAGACTAATCCTAACAAGTTATCAATTGTCAACATTATTAATTTATAAAATTCTTCAAAATTTCATTTTAAATTTCTTTATTTATTTCTCTTTCAGTCTCAAATATAATCCCTAATAAAACCATTGTTTATTTATAATAAAGTTCTTAAATAATTAGTATCGAATATTTTAATTAATTTCTTCTGAAAAAATAAATTATTCAAAATATATTGGTTTAATATTAAAAATGTATTCTGTTTGATGTATTTTAATTTAAAAACAAAATAAGTTATGAAAAAAAGCAATAGCTTTTAAAAAAGCACATTTTCAAAATTATATTGCGTTTCATACTATATTCATCGATTCTGATCCGATCCATACACTTGAGTCTATGTATATCTACCTCCCCTCCTTCTCTGCGTCACAAACGTAATGGCAAATTTATTATATCCTTTGACCTATAGTCATACTTATTATACCCGTATGACTATATAGTCAAAGGGTATCCGTCCGTCAGCCATTTTGGTCCATGGGTTCGGGTAGCTGCCATACAGCTTCTTTTTTTATATGAGAATTACTCTGTACCTATTACAGCTGCGTGTCTGAAATTTTGCCAAAAGTAGTTTAGTTTTATGGCCAAAGTTTCTGCAAAATTTGGTTGGTCTAGTGGAGTGGGTTCGAGTAGCTGTCATACAACTTCTTATTTTATATGAGTATTACTCTCCACCTAATGAAGCTGGGTGTCTGAATTTTTGCCAACAAATGTTCAGTGTAATGGCCAAAGTTTCTGCAAAATTTGGTTGGTCTGCTGCAGAGGGTTCGAGTAGCTGCCATACAACTCCTTATTTTATATGAGCATTACTCTCCACCTAATGAAGCTGAGTGTCTGAATTTTTTCCAAAAATTGTTTAGTGTAATGGCCAAAGTTTCTGCAAAATTTGGTTGGTCTACGATAGAGGGTTCGAGTAGCTGCCATACAACTCTTTATTTTATATGAGTATTCCACTACACTTAATAAAGCCAAAAGTAATTAACCGGATGATATAATGTATATGTTACGGTCATACGGGTATCCCAGAGTTGACACAGTCTACTCTACTACACTCTTCCTCGTTTTATCATCATCATCATCAACTGGCGTTACAGCTCGGGGTGAGCTTGAGCCTCTTGCACAACTAGTCTCCAGATATTTCTGTCTCTTGCTTAATTATAAAAAGTTTAATTTAATTGCTTACTTATAAAAACAGTACATATTTAATTTTTAAGTCTTAATAACCCCTCAATGTGGAAGGTTGCCTTCACTTCACAAGACCCTTTTCCCCTCCATCATTTGGGTTCTACGAATTAAATTGTAAATTCCACCAAAATTTGAAATTTTACTTGGAATTGTACTAACTAAGCAAAAATGGAAAGAGCCGCTTTTAAATTGAAGAAAAATTTTTGACAAATGTTAAAATATAATGTTGGACTTTTAAATTTTGTATATTGATAAAAAAAAATAGGACTCAAAATTTAAAGTCTCTAGCTTGAACTTTTCAGGAGATATGTGGTACCAAAAAATTAGCAAAAATTAAGTTTTGCATAATAATAAATTTTAGTACCGTATGGTAACCCTATACATTTGCCT
Source organism: Dolichopus griseipennis (assembly GCA_963082915.1). NCBI lineage: Eukaryota > Metazoa > Arthropoda > Insecta > Diptera > Dolichopodidae > Dolichopus > Dolichopus griseipennis. Next base: position 140,587,687 of record OY720442.1, on the reverse strand, counting down.
TTTATAATCTACAAAGCCTATAAAATCAGCTGTCTTTTACCGTTTTCAGATTGAAAATATACCTAACATGAATTATTATTTTATGTAAAGTACTTTTTCCAAATTTGGGGAGCTGCAGCTCCATAACGTGTGGGGCTACAGAAAAAAATCTACTTCAAACGATGAAAAAGTTTTTGTAAACATACGTACGGACGGACGGACGGACGGACGGACAGAGTTAAACTATATATGCACATTTTTACAAAATCTTTTGAAAAAAACCGAAATTTATTTCTCATTAAATTTAAAACAACAAAAGCTTTTGAAACAAAATACAATAACAAAAAAATATCTTATGGCTATCAACCTTTCCAATATACAAAATGTTTATAAACATTTTGTGTTCAAAATATATAATTAAAAACTTAATTAATTTTCAAAAGAAATGTCAATATATGCTTTTCATTGCTTTTGAAAATTAAATTAATTTTGGCTATTAAAAAAATATTTAAAAACATTATTTTTTTTTAATAAAATAATTAAAAAAAAATAATAACTTTAGAGAGTTCAAACACTTTTAAAATAAACTCTCAAGAGATGCTTTTAATTAAATGAAAGAGAAAAATTTTTTTATTAGTCTGATGGTTTTTTTAGTCCAAACCTTAAAATTTTTACAACAAGCAAACAAACAAACAAACAAGTAAACAATTGACAAAATACCCATTATTTAAATTTTACACCGCACAGAGGAGACTTTTTTTTTAAATTTAAAAAACACCCAATCAAATCAACTTTTTGACTTGCCTTGAAAATTTTATTTTCAATTCTTTTACAATTGTTAAGAACAATGGTACACAATGGTATATTAAAACTAAATTAACGTTTGTAACGCATTGAATTAGTCCAGATATACATAAAAAAGTTTTGTATTGAATTAAAATCAATAATGCTTTCCTTTAAACAATTCCAACAATTGCAACATCGGGGAGGCCCCAAGTGCTCACTTATGCACAATGGAAATCCCTAGGTGGAATGGAACTGCTAAATAGATTATGGAATATGCTTTCATCCAATGTATTCCCCTCTGTTAAAAAAATATCATTGTACAATTTGCAACGTTGTAAAAAGGACTTAAATAAGTTCGTGTTACTGTACCACCAAACTCTCCTCTTCTATCCTATTTTCCTTCTAACTCCTTAGACCCATAGTCAGCCTACTTAACTTAAATTCAATATACAATATAAACACGACATAATACTAGGCTTTATAACATTTAGAAACGTTTAGATTTTCAATAGATACAATCCTTTAGATATATATTATAATAATTTTGTATTTGAATTATAGTTTATTCTCTATCTGTGAGTTATATAATTAAATTAAATTATTCGTTTATATTGTTATATTAATGTCAAAAACCAGTTGAAAAGGTCACTTTTACTTTAGTCAAAAACCAGTTGAAAGGTCACTTTTACTTTAGCGAACTTGGGCATCTCGAATAAAAGATCGGCACTTTGACCACTGTATAATCCTTGCGAATTAAGCCATGTGTATGTATTCGGTATTCAGTCCGTTCCATCAATAGTTGAAAATCTAATAAAGCTTGATTAAGAGTAATTAAAGTCATGAAATAGATCGCCTGTGGTATCCCACAGTTGACACAATCAAATATACAAGGTCCCTCTTTTTGTTGGATTTATTTGCACTTTGCAATAGAAAAAAAACAATTTTACATGTAATTCGTGACGATTCATAATATCATTGGACATTAGAATAATAAGTAACTAGAAGCTTAATAGTACGAGTACTACGATAACACCAAATAACAAAAACGTAAAGTAATTGAATATCACGTATACAATAAGCCCTTTAGAAATTGAAAAATTCTAAGAAAATTCTTTATTTTCTTTAAAAAAATTTTTTTATACTTTAAAAATTCAGGAAAGAAAAGAAATTTTCCATATTTATTCATTGGTATTCAAATTAATTCAAAATGATTTTAAAGAAAAACCTGTTTAAATGGAAATCGTTATAAAGGAGTCAAGTAACAAACAAAACCTAAATGGATATGGTAAGATTTGAGGAAGAAAAAGTTTAATTTTTTTAAAAGTAAAAAAAAATCTTCAAGGCTCATAAATTTAAAAAAAATATCGTGTCGCATTTGAACTTGACCTTAAACTAATGGAAGAAAATATTTGCATTTATTAAATGAACAATCAAGTGAAAAATTAAATTTATGAATGTGAGTGGTTTTTAATGTTTATTTATGGAAATTAGTAACTGTAGATGACGTACTAGATATATTAAAGAAAATTAAAGTATTTTCCTCATTAATTAATTTTAATTAATTGTTAAAATTTTTTTGAGTAAAATTTTTATATATTTTTGTTTAAGATGGCAGGGTCAAGGTTAATATTTACTTGTCATTTACTAATTTTCTTCCTTTACAAATTTTTATAATATCATTCAGGAGGACATTTAATGAGATCAGGCATAAGTTTATGAAAATTCTCAAAAATCTTAAGTATCTTAAAATCTATATCTTCAAACTTTTTTGTTAACCATTTCAGTATATAGATAATAAATTAAATAATTTCGTACTTAATTTTATCACATAGCCAAAATGTGTAAGAAGCCTTGAAAATTACTCAAAATAATCTCAATCTTAATTTTATGATACTATATGACAATAAAAGTTAATTTATTAAATATATAACAAATTTATTAATATGATATATTAATTTTGATAATATATAAATTATATTATGATTCTCTTAATTAAAATATTATTAATATTTAATGATTATCTTGACAAATTCTAGCCAAAAAATTATAAAATTAATTAATATTGTGTAATAAAGTTACATAATTAAAAAGTTATTGCAATTTTATTATTATTTAATAAATTAAATTATTTTTTTTTTTTGTACGAGGGAGTTGAAAATTTCGAAAAGCACCCATTGGAAAAGTGCGTTGTTGCTTTAGGTTGTGTGCGACTTTAATGCACCAAAACGTAACCCTATTTGAACTAAACTTTATTAAGGATACAATTAAGATAAGAGGTTATTCAAGATTTGTTGTTTGGATTATTACATTTAATAAATTAAATATGTTAACAATATAGGACCAAATCTTATCTCATAAATCTTATAAGGTCTTCTTAAGTAATTGGCTGACTTAGTAACATTAAACGAATTTCCACTTAAAGAGGGTTTTGACTATTTTATGCTTTTAGTGAAAGTTATTCATCATAGATATTTTTTTAAGTCCTTCAGAGATTATATAAATGAATTTTAATGTGGATTTAATGGAAGATTTGAATTCTCATATCTACATGGGTATTTTTTTAAGGAATCTACTAATATTATTCTCCAAGAAATATGTCATAGCTGCATGAAGATTTTTATAGGGAAAATTAAAAAAAGGACCTCTCTCCGTCTTGTCAAAATCAAATCATACTTCAGCCTTTGACTCTGAGAGTCAAAGAGAGAGAGCCTTGGATCATGAAGTATTTTAGCTTGATCATACGTAATATACAAGTATTATTATTAACTAATTTTCTAAATTTATTTCTAGCTTAATCTTTTCAATTAAATTTCTTCGTTTACTTGTTTAACCGTAATTGACCTAATAACCTGAACTTTAACCTAAAAAAGCAATGGATTTTTCAAGGACTTTATTAATAAGTTCATTGGTCTCATTCATAAAAATTTACAAAAATTCTTGGGTGGTGTCAAATCAAGTTGTAATTTTATTATTTAAATTAATTGATTTTATCTAAAATCAATTTAAAATAATTCAATTGGATTACAGCTCTTGTTAAAAAACTTTTATAGATATATTTTTTAAAATTCTTTGTAATTTCTACACAAAAAAAATTATTTTCAAAGTTTTGAACAAAGACCAAAATAAAAATTATTTAATGAAACAAAAATTGAATTTAAAATTTTTAATGGAATTAACGGTGAAAAATTTTGAAATTTAATGTAGCCTCGCAAATGGGAAGTAGCTTTTCTTCAGTAGGCAGAGTTATACTAAATTTAAGCTTAAAAAATATTTTTATTGTATGTAAGAAGAAGGTTTCTTATTAATTTTTTAATCATGTTATTCCGCGAGGGATTTTCCATTCGGAATTTCCAACTCAGAGGATTTCCTGCTGTTATTTTTACATTCTCCCATGTGAGATTGCATTGATTCAATTCATTCAGTACTGTGGATCTCCAGATATTGTATGAGGATTCCATTCCAAGGCCATGCGACTTATGGTTGTTGTGATCTTTTCTTAGCGTTTGGCCAATTCAGCTCCATTTTTATCCACTTTGTTGCTTCTGTTTTTGTTCTTCTGCTGTTATTGTCATGATCTTCGATCTTCTGATCTTTTTTGCTTATCTTGGATGACCAAAATGTTCCGCATATGATGCGCAGATATTGTCAATGAATACTTTCAGTTTTTAGCTGATGATATTAGATATCAGCCATGTTTGCTGCCATACTTAAGTATGGTTTTTACACAAGCATTGAAGATCCCAAGCTTTGTTTTCCTGGTGGTCTGCATGTTCGAATCCATACTTTTCCATACTGGGTGAAACCGTTCGAAAACTTTATCCGTATCTTCATCAGTGGTCAGCTCACTCTCAAGGTAGTGAAAGTGGTTTATTCAATCAAGCGGTTTCTGCATGAAGTGTTGATTGCTGGTTGCCTTGCTTTCATCAATGTTAGTTTCGAGTCTTGTAGGCGATCTTGTAGGCTGCTGTGTATTATGCCGGTCAAAATGTTTAAGGTGGCGGTTGAAGCTCCAAATGATAACTCAATTTACCTTAAAAAAAATTATATATTAAATTCATTGAAATCTAATTTTTAATTTAACTGAAATTTTAGTTTTACTAAAAAAAATCCAAAATAAATACAAGACTACCATAATAAAAAAAGTTTTATTTTGAAATTCAACCCGAAAAATTCTTAAATTATTTTTATATCACAGCCTCTTCAATTTTATGAAATATAAACGAAATTTGACGGTGTCTGCATAACAAAAAAACAAAAAAATCATTAAAAAAAAAACTTTCGTTCTTGTTTTGTATCTGAGAAAATATACGCAATACTACGAGATGAAATATACAGAAACCTCCTAAAAACCAAAAAACATTTTATCTTATAAAATTTTATAGCCGACAAAATACAAAAACAAAATATTAGAAAAAAATTTTATCAAATTATGGCTTCTGGCTGTCTTATACAGAATTTTTGCTTTTTTTTTGTCATCAATTTTTTTGGCAAATTTTTAAATTTGATCCAAAAAATCTTTAAGAAAAAATCTTAAAGATACAACTTTAATGATAGGGTCAGCAAAAATTCACAACATTTAAAAGATTTTCATTCAGTTTTCAAAAAAGAGAAGAATTAAATTTGAAAATGAGAAAAATTTAATGTGCTCCCATTAATATAGTAGAGAATATTATGAGAGGCAGGAGTGAGAGAGAAGAAGAGAGGAGCTATTCACAATGAAATAGAGTCATTTCAATTACATTGTACTATTGTAGTGTAGGATGTGGTGAATTGTATATATATATATATATATATATATCTATATAAATAAATATATAAATTCTTTTTAGAGTATGAACGATAGATAATCACAGTCACTCAATTACTTTTTATTAAATGATTTTATGAGAATTAAGAATAGAAAAAAAGTAGGAGAGTTTTTTTTTTTTAATGCGAAAACGCTCTGAGACGTGACAATTATTTTGGCAGGGACATAAAATATACCCGCTAAGTATTATAGATTTTATAAACGTGATTTATAAAGAGTTGGGTTTTCTTTTTTGGAGGAGGAGGTGGATAACGAATTATTTATAAAAAAAAAGACCAAAAACGATTAAATTAAAGTCAAATAAAATTATTGTGATTATATTTTAGAGTTCAGTTCCATTAAATTTTTTTTTTTAATATTTTTTGCTGAATTTTATTTTGGTTTTTTTGTGATAAGGTAATTTTCTTTTATAAAATAATGAGTTTCTGATTATTTAGCATATTTTGAGTTTTGAAAAATATTTTAAAATTAAAAAAAAATTAATATTGTGTTAATATGTATATGTTAAAAAATTTATAACTTCAAGTGAAGGAGTATCTGATTGCCAAATTACATGTCTTTTTATATTAGCAAAAGTTAGGATCAGAATCACTGCTCCTAAAGTTTTCCTCAACCTGAGTGAACCACATGCTGTTTTTATGTGAATGATAATAAAAAAGTTTAATTTATTCATTTTGGAATGACAATGCACATTAGTGAAGATTACAGTCAATACTAATATTACTCATTATAGCTAGCTACTAGCACTAGCACTCATTATAACACTCAAAAATGAATTAATATCACTCATTTCTTAAAGTTGAATTTATAGACATATACCAGATGATCAAAACACTCTTTTAAATATTTGGGGTCTGAAAGTTTTCCATTATTTATTACCGGGCTGGTAGCGGAAATTATATGGATTTTATATTTGGAATTTGCAAAAATTTTATGTACACCCACGACAATTTCGCATTTAACGTGTTAACTATGGTAATCATAATCACAATTTTTGAGAACACTGAAGGTTTTAACTTGCACACATTCCATTAACAAATGCCCGGCCAGCAGTGGACAAATTTTTGTTTATTTCATTATCCTACGACCAGTACTTGCGGAAATTATACGGATTTTATATTTAGAGTTTGGAAAAATTTTATGTACACCCATGACACTTCGCATTTAATGTGTTAACTATGGTAATCATAATCAGAGTTTTTGAAAAAACAAAAAAAAAACCCAACAATAACAATCCAGAAGATGGCAATAAAATCCATTATTTTGATTTAAAAGATTTTCATGGATTTGACATTGATTTGTGTTTAAATTTTCTTTTTTTACAATTTTCTGTTGGATTCAATTTGAGTTTTTCTTCCATCATTCGCATCTACAATTTTAATTGAAATTTTTGTATCAAATTTTCTTGAATCGTCTTGTTTTTTCTTGTACATAATAATAACAAAGATAATTTTATTTTGAAGGACAATATAATGGATGGGCTTTAAAATGTTGATGACAAAATGAAATTAAAATTACATTTGGGAACTTTTTTTTTCCATTATTACAATTAAAATTTTTGCAGAAATGAAAAATGTTTTATGATGGTATCCATTGATAGCAATGACCAGTTGAATTCTTAGTTTTGATCCCTGATTTAAGTCTTGGTTTTTATTTTGAAATTTTTCGCAAGGAATATTTTAATTTTTTTTTAATTTCAATTATTGATCTAATAAAAATAATCTGTCTAGAATCTGGAATCTACCCACACATTTATTTTATTTTAAGTGATTTTAAGTGATTTTCTAGGAAAATTTTTTATTTATCTTAAAAATGAAAGAAAATTCATGAAAATAAATATTATAATTGTATTGCAGGATCTGTGGTCATTTGATTGCATTAATGCAATTCGTCTGTTGATGTTTTATTATAAAAATATATTAAAATTGTTTCAAGATTTAAGACTTATAAAAACAGTTTAAGTGATATTTTAAAAATATATTTCTGAATAATATTAGATTGGAATTTATTAATAATTGAGTTTTTTGAAAATTTTCCATTTAACCCAGCTGTAGTGGTTGGTGGGCTGGAGTTCGCTAGAAATACTTTTTATAAGTACCTATCTACAGGAAAATGTTAAATAATCGTGATGTCAATTTTATCTTAAGATAACATTTCCTTAAATGTTTCGTCTGGTCAGTTTTATTATATGGTGTAGAGGCCTGGAAACTCAAAGTATTTTTAAAAAACAAATTTTAAGAATTTGAAGTGAACCTATAGACGTCTGTTAAAGATCACGTCTAGGGAAAATTACGTGTCCAATGTGGAAGTTCTACAAAGGCTAAAAGAAGAAAGAGAATCGCTTTTAATAGTTAAAAACGAAAAGGAGTCTATTTGTGGGCGAGGATAAAAGCAAAGAATCACAAAGGCAGAGTAGAATAAAGCCGAGGACGAAATCAATTATGATGTCTAGGAAGTACTAGGAAGTGGACTGGTTTGTGCACAATTGGAGACTTAGTTCATGGAGCTTTAAATAGAATGCAATATAACAACATTACAGGCTAAAGGTATATATTATATGTACCTCAACATAAAATGAATACACCAAAACCCGGAAATGGATAGATATCAGAAGAAGAAAAGGTTGTTTGTACTAATAACTAGATTAATTCAGCAGTGTCATTTAAGAAAGGTCTAACATACCAAGCTATTCTTTAAGATGTGTTTTGCATATAGCAATTAATGAATTGTTTTTTTTTTTTTTTTTAATTAAACTTTATTTATTCCAATTTCTCAAATTTACCTTAACCTAAAAAAGTTTACAAAAATGTTTCTTATATGTATTTTATTTTTTTTTAACATCTAAAAATATAATTATTTTTTTATGTTAAGTTATGTCAATAATTATTTAGCTTACTCTAATTTTTAATATATATATATTTATATAATTTCATATCTTTCAAATTTCATTGTAAAAAATGTTGTAAAAAACAATGTTTATTCTTTTAATTTTTCTAAAACCTAAACTATCTTAACCTAATTTAAAAACTTAGCCTACCTTACACTAGTATACATACTAAAAAATATGTTTCTATATATTTCATGATGTACCTAACCACCAACAGTTTTGCCTAATTAATGTATCCTTATGAGGAATACTCATGTCATACTTAAGGAGATCTCTATTAATGTTACCAGGATCATATTCAATAGTTTTACATGTAGCCCGTCTACTATAGTGATATAGTATAGGGACATGATTCAGGTTTTGAATATAACCATTTTTGTCTAGATATATAAAGTGCTCTGGTGCTACGAACCCCGAGAGCAGAGTTTTTTTAATGTACTCCTCATTGTGGTAATATATATGAGATATAAGACCATTTTCTGGAGTATTTGTTGCTCTAACATAATGATTTCGAATTAATTTTATCATAAAATTATCGATTCTACTTATGTTTGCTTCTTTGTACAAATATTTATTTGAATAAAAACATTTGTATTCAGATTCTGGTTTGTGTGATTTACTTATACATACTCTTATGCACTTTCTTTCAAATTTTCTGATTTTTTCCATGAGACTGCCGCTTATATTATACCATACTGGTATACCATATGATAGAAATTAATGAATTGTTTGGAAAACAACATATAAAATTTTATTCCAACATAAAAAATTGCATACTTATAGGAGGATATTAAATTTATTTCTTAATAACAATTTCTTTCTAGATCTGCAGCACCTCTTGAATAATCGAATAAATAATTCATCTTTCATATCTTTCAAATTTGGATTGCTTGCATTAAATTTTCTGGAGAGTACAGAAATTGAAGAAAATATGAAGTAATAATTTAAATCCGATTGATTTTGATTTATGCCACCAAAGAAATATGATGTATTAAAAATGTGCAAATGAAAATATTCTTGGGTATTATTAAGCTTATATAATACATTTGTGTCTAGACATGTTTTTAAAATATTTTCATAATATTCATCAGGAATTTGGTATTGTTTTTTAAAAGTTTTTCCTTTTAATAATATATATATATATTTATATGCGTTTTTCTATAACAATAAAACTTTTGATCTTCATAATCCCGTACCCTTTTAGAATTAATCAAAAAAACACAAGATTACTTGAACATAATGAAAATGGAAAACGTATAGATCTATATTAACCATGTATAATATTAAGATTTGTCACATCTCAGATTTATATTGGGACTTTTGAAGTTTTAAAAAATGTTCATAAAAAATGTTTGCAAAAAATTTTTAAAAATATTTTTAAGAAAAACTAAGAATAGTGTAGTAGAATAGACTGTGTGAACTCTGGGATATCCGTATGACCGTAATATAAACATTATATCATCCGGTTAATTACTTTTGGCAAAATTTCAAACATACAGCTTTAATAGGTGTAGTGTAATGCTTATTTAAAAGAAAGAGTTGTATGGCTACTACTCGAACCCTCTGCAGTAAACCAACCAAATTTTGCAGTAATTTTGGCCATTACACTAAACTATTTCTGGAAAAATTTCAGACCCTAGCTTCATTAGGTGTAGAGTAATGCTCATATAAAAGAAGAAGTTGTATGGCAGCTACTCGAACCCGTGAACCAAAATGGCTGGATTTAAATAGCGATGACGGCTATTGCATGAAAACGAATTTGTGAAAATTTCAGAATCCTAGCTTCTTTAATTTTTAAGTTATCGTGATTACGGACGGACGGACGGACGTACGGACGTACGGACATACATAGCTAAATCGATTTATTTTTCGATTCTGATCCGATCCATACACTTGAGTCTATATCCCTTATTTCTCTGCGTCACAAACGTAATGGCAAATTTAGTATACCCTTTTGACTAATAGTCATACGGGTATAAAAAAAAGTTTTAAAACATCTTAAGGTTATAAAAAAAATATGAAAAATATTTTCAAAAGAATATTAAAGTTTTTTTGCATTTTTCATGTTTAATGCTGTTTTTATAAGTTTAATTATATTAAATCATTGTTCGACATATTAAATAGATTGGAATAATTGAGGTTAGGGGACATGGAAAAATTGTGTTAGTATAAAGAAGACTGAGTTCCGTTACTCACAAATGGTTAAAGTAATATTTTATAGCAACTATAACTCCATTATAATTTATTTCTCTGAGTGCTTTTAATAAGAAGTTCTATAGCTATTACTTATTACTATGATTAAAATATAAGTCTCACTTGAAAACTTTGCAAAATTTTCTTTTAAACGCTTTAGTTGTTAAATTCAAATTTTGTAGTTTTACAATCTCAACATCAATTGCTACATTTTTACCAACCGCTATATATCAATTAGGATGCCTTTATGTTGTAGCTGCAATAAATGATTAGAGCGTCGATAAGAGCATTTTGTAGAAAACTATAAACCTGATTTATATAGAGGTGTTTTAACACAAACAAAGAACTACAACTTTGTCATAGAAAGGTTTCTGATCCGAAGAACTTTAGTACCGACTTTACAAAACTTAAATTATGAAGCATTATGAGCGACTCATTGCAAAATTCAAACAGGAAAAGATTAACTTTTAGCTGACAGATAATAAAGCTTTTATTTGTATATATTGAAATCTTTCGAAAATTCGTTTGGAAATTATTAAGACAATAACGAGTTACTTCATGTTAAATAAATAGTATCATATAAGTGTTATGCATGATAAATAAGGTTTATAATTATTACGCGTTATATTGCTTAGATAAAAATTATTTTTGTTTTGTTTTTGTTGTTGTGGTTGTTTTGATATGGTTAATAGCATAATGCCATCCTAACATGTAGTTTAGCCTATCGCATTATCGGTTTTCCTGTAAGAGCGGTTGGTTTTGTGGTGGACACAGCATATTATTTTAGCAGAAAAATTAAAGTTTACTACCTACCCGATTCTTTCATTTGTTACATGAATTGAGATTGACAAAAAGTTTATCGGGTTTAATTTTCCATTATTTGATGCTTAATAAATTTTCGAATAAATTATAATATCAATTTTTATATGGAAGAATCCAATCCAAAAAATAAACTTGAAAACTTTTGAATTAAAAAAAAGTTTTGTGCATAATTCAAAATTATCAGTAATAAAGTTTCTATAAAAGTTCCTAATCATAATAAATTCCGTAATTTACCACATAAAACAAAAAGTTTTTTTTTAAGTCTTATAGATAAATTATTAATACGGAGGAGGGGAAGACAACATATAAGAGTTGCACTAACTATTTTTCAAACTCCAACGATTTTTTCTACTATTACACTGCAGTTAAACATTTGAAAGTTTTTCTTTGTGCATTTGGAAATTGTCTTAACTTTGTGAATTTATTCTGTGTACAGCTAATTTGAGAATCACAAGAAAACAATGAAATAAAGTTTAACAATAGTTTAACTATAAAAAGACGTAACAATAGAATAAATAATAATAGAATTGAATTATATTTGTTTTAGATATTTTATTTCTTAGCAATTGAATTTATTGTGTTTTTTGGAGATGTACCTATTAGCGTTTGTATAAGAATTCTAACGAAGTAAATCGACGAAGAATAAATTAAGTACGTACTTTTTATTTATATGTCGTATATATGTAGTTCGTTTTTCATTTTTTGCATAAAAGTGTAGGAGTGATGCAATTGAAAACTAAAGGAAAAGCAAAGCAATTATTTAAAGATTTATCTCCTACTGTGGTAAATTAATTATGTGTTCAAATGGAATGTAATGATTTAAATCTTTGTTTTGATGATATTAATTAAAAATACTATTATTTTCTACACTTTTTAGAATTATATCGTAATTCTTTATAACATTTCCAATTTCTAATCGATTAATTTGAACTGTTGAGATAAATCACGAAATGGTTGGGTAGCACAGTGGTTAGAATCTCGATCTTTCATTTGAGAGGTTAGGTTTGCATCTCAGAGAAAGTGAAAAATCTCGAGTTCGCATCTCAGAGAAAGTTAACAATGTTTTATTTGGTTTTTGACTCGACTCAGCTACCATTTGCCATTGAGTTCAAATTAATGGCTTAATCAATAGTTAATAATTAATATTTATAAATCTTTAATAAAAAATACATTATAGCCTATCTGCAATGAACGCTCTCGTTTCGCTCTCTACACGTAGCTTTCTATCAAACTAAGTGAAATGTATTGAATTATATGAAAGTGTCAACAATTGACGCAGCTGTGACGCAGCCATTAAAAAAGTTGTTTGACTTTTAACTTTTTTGCTTTCTCTACGTATTCAAATGCCAAATAATTGAACTTTGAAAGATATATTTTATTGAAAAATAAAAAAATATATTGTTAGAATAAAAAATTTGTAAAATTATTAATTTTTTTTGTATCTAATTAAATAATATCAAACCATTATTCAAATAACTATACAATTAACTTCAAAATATTGAATATGTTTTAATTCTTGAAATTTTTAAGCAAAACTAAGTTGTTGACTAAGCAATGTGAGTGAAACGAGAACATCATTTAAATAGGCTGTTAATATAAAACAATAGAATATAATACAAAATACAATACAATATATAATATATGAACAAATAATTTAATTGAATAATATAATTCACAGATATAGAATACCATATAACTCAAATACAAAATTATTACAATATAAACAAAATATAATTGTATCTATTAAAAATCTAAGACTTTTCTACGTGTTATAAAGTTTAGTACTATCCCATTTTTAAATTATGGCGAATACAATATGATCCCCTATTCCAACATATAACTTATGGTATAGACAAGCTTATTAGACTAAAAATTGAGCAGCTAGCCTTAAAATTGATTTTACGTTTTCATAAGTCATTTTTGATAAGTCACTTTTCATTAAATTTTAAAGCAAACGTTTTTCAAAAAAAAAAAAAATACAAAAAATTAAATTTTGAAAACATCAAAAAACTTTGAAAAACATTTTCATACGAAAATTAGTTTTTTATGTGAAAAATCGGATTTTTGGAGGAGATCATGAAATAACCTTAAAAATGCGGAAAAAAGTTCCTTAATACCAAAAATGACGAAACAAAAAAATATCATACGAAAAAATAATAATAAATGGAGGTTAAAGTCCGTTACTCCTGAATGAACGAAGGGAATTATCATTCAGGGTCTTCTTAGAAAATTTCAGATATTTTTTAATTATTAAAAAAAGAACCTTTTATTATTAACACAATGTAAAATTATAATTAGGCGAACGAGACAAAAATTTATTTCAAGTTCAACCTCACTTTATCAAAGCTTAGGTTAAAGTTCATAAAAAGGTCAATGAAACTTTATAATTCTACTTTCTATACTATAATAATTCTTAGAATTCTATTTGATTTCTTAATTCACTGATTTATATTTAAATCTCAATAGAATTGTTAACATAATCTAAGATTATCTTAATATTTTGAATATCCCAAGAATTTTTTAGTCCAGTTTTCTTAATAAAGTGCAAAATTTCGGCTACTTAATAATATTTATCTAAGAAAATCAAAATGGATTCAAGTCTATAGAGACCACCCCTAATTAAAAATAATTAGATTACTATATATACATTAATATTAAGAAAATTTTATAAAAAATTCTCAAACATCCTTCGAATCCTCCAATTATCCCAACAATTTTTTTAAATTTATCAAAATTTTTAAAGTTTTCTTATAATTAAATATTTACTTTTGACCTCTTCGTTCGTTAGTTTTTACCGTTTTAAATATTTTCCAAGTTAATATTATTAATACGAAAAAGGTATTATTATTTATGTCAACATAATTTTACATTGATTTTTTTTTTTATAAAAAATTATAATACTTGCATGTATGTGTATTTCAAGGATTTGATTTGAAACAAAAGGACCAGAAAAATGACAAATTACAAAAGAAAAAAAAAACTAAAATAATTCACAAATTTTTTTCGATTGAAATTCATTTGGGACAAATTTATCCAAAATTGACGTCTGCTACTGTTTTTTTTTATTTTATTATTTATATCCCCTTTTTTTCATGTCGTTTAACATACCTTTATATACCTTTTGAACAGGTGACTGTAATTTTCTAAATATAATATAAAGAATATATAAAGATATATACATTTTGTATAAAGTATGAACTATAGTGACGGGTATAGTAAAACTGCTTCTTCGTTTGTAACGCGTACATCTAAAGATGATAGATATGGACTCAAGTCTATGGAATGGATCAGGTTTGAAGAGTAAATTGATCTAGTAGATTAGGCTGCAAGGCTTAAAATAAATTAAAAATGGACAAATAAAATAAAAGGGGAAGAGCGTTAGTAAAGTTGAACATTTTTTGGACAAAGTTTTAGGATGGACGAAAGGTTTTTATATTCCTGATTTTTTATGTTAATGGGCAACTACTTTTAACTTTATAATTTTTTGTTTTAATAAATTATCATTAGCCAATCAATGTATTGTTATATTTTAACACCAGATTGGGTCTCCACAGGTACATAAAAATTAACAAGGGCAACTATAATTTTTAACATTTTATTTAATATTATATTTATTTTAAAATACTTTTGGGAAATTCAATTTCTTTTAATAATATATTTTCATTTATGTTATCAGTGATTTAGAAGTTTATTGGCTTAACTTTAGTTATTTTAAAATTATTGATAATATTATTTAAATAATAAATTTTGTAATTATAAGGTCTCTTCACGAACAAAAAATTAAACTTTATTCAATTAACTTATTATTTTTGACATTTCAATTCCGTTCGTTTATATGACTAGATTGCTTTTTGAACCAATCAAAAAATTAGAAAAATGACATTGCCATATAAAAAGTTTGCTACATTTTTCGAACAAATGGAATAAACGAACGGAATGTTTTAATTCAATTTTTTCAAAAATAATAAGCCTCAGGACTGGTTTTTAAATAATTCAATTAAAGTTAATTGAGTTATTTTACTTTGACAACTGATGACAACAAATATTTAGATTTTTCATGTTAATAAATAAATGTTAAATTTTTAAAAGTAATTTCATTTATAAATTAATTTTTTTGACAAAAACCATCCTCACGAGACAAACGATTTTAATTGAATTAAGTTTAATTATTTGTTCTTAAAGAGACCTATAATGAAATAACAGTAAAATCTTAATTTGTTTATTCTAAAAAAAAATCCATAGAATCATATTCCAAATGTATAATCATGGCTCTTTGTAAACTTTGACTAAATTATAAGTGGTTTCAGTTATCAATTATCAAAATATTTTTCCCTATTAAAAAATTAATTTGCTTATTTTAATGGAAGGCTAGGCTACACTTGTTAAGACAAAGATAATAAACATTTATTTCAACATAGTTCACTTACCAAAAAAACTTAATTACAAAATATTAATTAAACTTAACAAATTTGTACAAACCCGAAACCTTTAAACCTAAAAAAAATTTTTGTGTAAACTTAAAAATAAATTCTATAAATATTATTAGGGATATATTACAGGTTAGTACTATAAAGATTCAAATGCACTCGAAAATTGTTCTGCTTGGATTTGGAATGGAAGGTTTTTTTATTTAAAACAGTTTTTCTGTTGAAATATGTATGTAAATATTTGAATTGGAAACGCTTTAGCAATTGGACCCCAAGATCACAACTACCTTTTTTGAAAATAGATATATATTTGTATGAAAATTTTGAGCTGGAGTTGAAATCTCGATTTAGAACAATCATTCTAGAAAATCTCTTTGTTTATATATTCTTAAAATTCTAATTTTGTATTCAATTCAAAATCTAAACTAAAGTACTAAAATTACATTAGAAGATTATGGAACGGTCTCAAAATTTCCAAATAGAGATTTTGAAATCCCAAATTTTTTTGTAATTGACAATGATAAAGTCAAATGAAATTATGTGAAAAAGTTATGTACCCATATTAGCTCAGTTATCTTGCGCTTTGGTATGTAAGATGGTGAGCATTTTAGAATCTCGGTTTCTTGCTTTTTTTGAAATCACGTTTTTTGTTGCAAAATCATGTTGTTTTTACAACTATGAGTTTTTGTCAGAATATAATAAAAGAGATTTTCTAAACGAATTTTGTATCCAACTATAAAATCCTTAAAAGCGAGGTATGAGTATTGTCATAATTATTTATTGTGCGTAGTATATTTATAATTAATTTTGATGTGCAATATTTTTTTACATTTTGGCAAGGTCTCACCAACACTTGTTTTATATATATTATATAATATTAAATGAAACAATTTTCCGATTAAGTGAAACAATTTTGCAAAAGAATGAAATTAGTTTTTAATTGAATGATATTATTTTTCAATTGAACGAAACCTTTTTCCAATAGAATAAAGCTTTTTTCAAATTAAATTAAAAAGTTTTTAGTAAATGAAACCTTTTTCAAAGTAAATGAAACTAACAAAATATAAAATATATCCAGGAAATTAAATTATTATCTTAAAATACTGTTTATGTAAAAAATTTAGCATTGATTATTATTTATATATGAAGTTTTGTTTTAAATCTCAATAGAAAAAGTTTGGCAAAGCCCAATAAAAAACGAGGCCATGAAATTTAACAAATATATTAATAATATTACACGGTTGATGATTTTTCAAGGTCGTTTTTAAAAAGAAAAGTTTAGTAAAATTCCACGAAAAATTTTTTGAACATATTTGAGGTTTATTATGGTTATTTGAAGTTAAATTTATCAAAACCTATACTTAATGGATTTTAATAAAAGGTAATATCTGTCAGATACTAAAACACTTAACTTAACTTTTCGTATTAAACAATTCAATTGTTCCGAATTCTAGGAAAATAGGAAAAACAACATAACACACAATCTCTCAAGTGTTTTCCATTGTTTTAAAATTTCAAAATCCTGTTATTTTCTAAATAATCCGTTTTTGTAACTAACAAACATCCGTCAAATAAGTCTCAAATATATATGTATATATTTACATTTTCTGAATAAATTGTCAAAACAACCAAACCAACCGTTAAAAAAAGGGATAACAAAACCATTTTACGGTCGTTGAATTTCTACGGTTAATAATTTTGGATGACACAAAAGGGAAAAATATATTTTTGCAAAAAATGAAAAAAAGGAAAATTTTCTTCTTGCATTTTCTATTTTCCGCTTTTTCTGTATGACTTTTCACTTGACATATTATTTGTATATAAATACGGTTTATTTACTTTTAAAATTGTTAAGTGTTTAGAGTCACTTTTTTTTAAAAATAAATAAAACAATGGTTTGGTTTCAATTTCTTCAAATGATTGACATTTTATTGTGTACTTTGGATTAGAATTGAATTTTCAGATTAAGTTTATTTCTTCGTAAAATTTTAAAATTTTTCAAAAGTTTTTCCAAAGAAAATTTATATTGGTTTTGTAATTAATTTTAATTGATTTGTAATTGGTTAATTATCAAAATGTGGTAACTTTAACTTTACACAAGAGTTGTTCTTAACCTATTTGTTATCTGAAAGAAAATTCAATTTTTCCGAATTAAAATTTTCTTGAGGAGTTTCAAAAAATTTTTAATTAAGAAAATTTTATTTAAAATTTGGTTAAACGCAAAATATTTTATAAATCTTATTCAATAATTAATTCTTAGTAAAATTATCATCTTAAAATAATTCTTCTAATAATTTTTTATTAAACGAGGAAGAGTGTAGTAGAGTAGACTGTGTCAACTCTGGGATACCCGTATGACCGTAACATATACATTATATCATCCGGTTAATTACTTTTGGCAAAATTTCAAACATTCAGCTTTATTAGGTGTAGAGTAATGCTCATATAAAAGAAGGAGTTGTATGGCAGCAACTAGAACCCTTTGCAGTAGACCAACCAAATTTTGCAGTAACTTTGGCCATTACACTAAACTATTTTTGGCAAAATTTTAGACACCCAGCTTCATTTGGTGTAGTGTAATCCTCATATAAAAAAAGGAGTTGTATGGCAGCTACTCGAACCCTCAGCAGTAGACCAACTAAATTTTGCAGTAACTTTGGCCATTACACTAAACTATTTTTTGCAAAATTTCAGACACGCAGCTTCATCAGGTGTAGTGTAAAGCTCATATAAAAGAAGGAGTTGTATGGCAGCTACTCGAACCCTCTGCAGTAGACCAACTAAATTTTGCAGTAACTTTGGCCATTACACTAAACTATTTTTTGCAAAATTTCAGACACCCAGCTTCATCAGGTGTAGTGTAAAGCTCATATAAAAGAAGGAGTTGTATGGCAGCTACTCGAACCCTCTGCAGTAGACCAACCAAATTCTGCAGTAACTTTGGTCATTATACTAAACTACTTTTGGCAAAATTTCAGACACGCAGCTTCCATAGGTATAGAGTAATGCTCATATAAAATTATAAGTTGTATGGCAGGTACTCGAACCCGTGGACCAAAATGGCTGAATTTCAAACTCGATTCCGTTTTTTGCATAAAAACGAATTTGTGAAAATTTCATAATCCTAGCTCCTTTACTTTTTGAGTTATCGTGATGACGGACGGACAGACGGACGGACAGACGGACAGACGGACAGACGGACGGACAGACGGACGGACAGACGGACGGACATACATAGCTAAATCGATTTATTTTTCGATTCTGATCCGATCCATACACTTGAGTCTATATCTACCCCCCCTCCTTCTCTGCGTCACAAACGTAATGGCAAATTTATTATACCCTTGGACTATATAGTCATACGGGTATAAAAATTAATTAAAATTTCTTAATTAAAAATTTTTTATTGTATAAAAGTTTTTTTAATAACTTATTTACAATAATGGCATTATTTAAATTTTCCACTATTAAAATTTGAAGGTTTTTTAAGAAAATTGGAAGTAAAATTTATTCATCATGAGTCATGAGGAGCTTAGATATAAGGCCTTGCGAAATAAAGCCAACAGGGTTTTATTTCGCTTTCAATTAGAGGGGGAGTCCAAATAGTTTTATTTTCCATATGAAACTGAGAAATAAGACCGCCACTCTGAGAAATGAAAACCCAGGTGTTATTTATCTTTTAATTACTTTTGGAATTTTTTAAATAAATTCTCAAGTATTCATTCTTATTTATAGATGGAGCGATGTAAGTGTTGGATTCAAAAATAGGGTATATATTTCGCTTTTGGAGAATTTTGAATTAAACTTTGAATTTCGAAATTCAGAATCTCATGTACACATGTACAGGGTGGCGCAAACGGACTGATATGGCTTGAATGTTTAATTGTTTAAGAATTTTGTCAAGAAAATTTGGGGAATTGGAAATGGAACAGTACACAACAGAATAGCGATAAAAAATTACGAAAAGTTATGGAAAATCTAGTGGAAGGAGTACGAATACGCAAAGCCGAATATGGTCACCACTTGCGGGATATAGTTTTTCTACATAAGCTAAAAATATTCCCTATTAATATACTGTAAACAAAAAAAATAATAGTAATAATTAACCATTAAATAAAAAAGTTATTAAACATTCAAACGACATCGGTCGTTTTGCGCCACCCTGTATAAATACACTGGAAAAGAAAAATACCCGGATTTTGAATAAATTCAAAAATTTGTTCCAAATTTAAAACCTTTAATTTAAAGGTATAAGAAATAAGATTCCGGTGTTGTACTGCTCATTAAATGTGAAATTATACCAATTTTTGAGAACGACAGTTCCGCGATGCAATTTCTCATTTTTCACTGAGTCTTCCAATTCTTAAAAAAAATAACATTTCCGTGGCTTTAATTTTCAAAAAATCGGAATTGACACTTTAAGAGAAATAATACCCCGAGCTTTCATTTATCCTGTAATACTAAATTATACCCGGGGGTTTTATTTCAAAAGGTAATTTTTCACGACTCTACAATTACATCACTTTACAAATTACATTGAGAATTAAATCTCTGGGGTGTTATTTCAAATTTTTTAGAATTAACATCTCGGTATTTCATTTTTCATGCAATGCTAAATAACAACCCACCGTCTTATTTCTTTTTTACCGATGAAAATAACACACCCGGGGCTTTATTTCGCTGGGTATTATTTCACGGATTCGAACTATATCTAATTAAAAATTTAAATTTAAGCATTATGCACTAGGAAGTAGGAGTCATTGAAAATTCTCTAAATTGCATAAAACATTCAAATCAAATTTTCAAATTAAATTAATTCAGTATCTGCATTAAAAAATTATTCAATTCATGGAATTTAATATTATTTTAATTTTAATCCTGAATATGAATATTCTCGCAATTTTTCGAAAATAAAATAAACATTAAGTACATCTAACAAAGACAAACTTACTTTAAATTGAAATGAAATGACTTCAAATTTACCTTAATTTAATAAGATTCATTCTATAACAATATAAAAAAAATTTGTTTAATTTTGTAGAGTGTTAAAATAATAATCAAAATAATAAAAATGCATATGCAGTCATTGTATATTATATAGATTGCATTATACATGTATTTGTATATATGATTAAAGGATTTGCCATGTAATATTAAGAAAAATTCCAGATCTTTTGAAGAAAAATGCATCTTTTCTTTAGATGCATTTTTTTTCAAAAAAAAAAACGAATGAATTTCTCATGAATAAATTTTTAAATCTGCTCTGTGTTTATACTTTTTGTTGTTAAGAAAAATTGCTGCAAAAAAACGTGAAAATATTATTGTAGGTGTTGCCAAAGGAAACTTTTTTTTAAGCTTTGCTGAAAATAAAAGATTTTCAAAAAATAGAGTTTCTTCAAATTTTTGAAGATTTAACGTAAGTTTTAAATAAAAGAAAAAACGGACTCTAAATTTGACCTTTGGGAAACTCCGAAAATTTCTTTTTAAAATATAAATACAGGGCTGTAAACCTTCCAAAAACCGGGTGCAGCCTTGGGTTAGACATGGAAAATTTCAAAGAAGGCTTAGTTCGGGTTCAGGTTAAAATTCCTAAAACAAAAAATTTACTCAATAAAGGTTTAAATCCGGGTACGGTTTGCAGCCCTGGTTAAATACAATTATTATTATATTTAAATATATATATATATATATATACTAGCTGTGCCCGGTCCGCGTTGCTGGCCCCCGTCCGTGTTGCTGGTCCCGGTCCATGTTTCCATAGAGTCAAAGTAAAAGCTCAAATGACTGGAGTTTAATTTTAAATAAAGGAAAAAATTATTTGAAATCTCTTGGGGTTGAATTTTTTGTACACATAATTAATTTTTAATTTTAATTAAAAACAAATTTTTTAAATTTTAAATTAAATTCTTTCCTTTTTTTTATAATCTAATTAGTCGGCATTTTGAAAAAACAAAATTCAACTGAAAATAAATATATATATGTATATATATAGATTTATATGTATATGCACGTTTGAATATATATATATATATATATATATATATGTAATTAATATATATATATATGTAATTATTTATGACTACCTATGAATTCGCCAAGATCTTTTCAATGATATCCCACATGATCATATACAGCAAATTTTATATGAAGGGCTTTAAACGGTTTCTGGAACCAATTGGGGCGTCCTGGAAACTTGGTCTCCAAACAAAAGTTGTTAAGCTCGCAAAGACCTTTTCAATGATACCCCACATGATCATATACAGCTGATTTTATATCAAGGGCTTTAAACGCTTTCTGGACCCAAGTGGGGCGTCCTGGAACCTTGGTCCCCAAACAAAAGTTGTTAAGCTCGGCAAGACCTTTTCAATGTATTTTTGTATGTTATATCATAAAAAAATAGAAATTAAAAATTTTGTCTAAAAAATAAAAAAAAAATTTTAGGGGTGGACTACCCCTAACATTTAGGGGGATGAAAAATAGATGTTGGCCGATTCTCATAGATACCGGATAAGCACAAAAAATTTTATCAAAATCGGTCAAGCCGTATGAGTCCATACGGAGGAGTATGGCAACGAAAACTGTGACACGAGAATTTTATATATTAGATATATATTATGGAATCCGCTTATGACTGGATTCAGGTTTGGGTTCAAGTTTGTCCAAAAATACTTGTTTCCAGCAGGTTTTCCATTCAGGTTCGGTTACGGTTTGAAGCTTTACGGTTAAATACAATTTTGATTAGAATTACGGCTTTCGAAATTTGGCAGTTAAAATTTTTATTAATCGTAGTTTTTTAGAACCACGCTTATAACTGAATTCAAGTTTGGAATCAAGTTTGTCAAAATTTTTAGGTTCGGACAGGGTTTTCAAATTCGGGTACGATTTGGAGCCCTGCTGAAATACAATTTTGATAGAATTAGAGCGCTCAAAATTTGGTAGTTTTAATTTTCATTAATCATGATTTATAAGAGCTCATTACTCTTAAGATTAAACTAATGTACAATACACTAAATAACTATTTTAATAAACAAAGTTTGAATTGAATGACTTAGCTAAACCCAAATATTACTTATCACTTGACTCAAAAGGATTGATTTTATGCCACTCAAAATCTGCAAAAATTTTTTACAAACTAACCTTAATTTGGGTCAAAGGTCAGAAACTTCATATTTATTAACATTTGACCCGAAATAAATGTTTAAAGCCTTTTTTTTTTGATAATGTACAAAGTATGGTAAGATTTGAACTCAATTTGTTTTTTCCAAGAGAATAAAAAAATTATTTTATTCTTTTCATTTTATTTAAGCAATATTTATTCTCTATATTTTTTTTATCTTTAGATTTATTTTTCTCTTGGAACAAAAAACTAACGAACCATTTAAGAAGTTTATCCAAGTTATATTTTTCTTTATATCAAAATACACATTAAAAAAATAAAGTGAACATATTATTATATTTTGTGAAGTGCATTTGTTTATCCCTCAAGATAATTTAATTCTATTTAAAAAATTCTTTAAAAGTTCTTTTATACAAAAGAATATCTATTGTTGAAATTGAAACAAAACCCATTTTCTGAAATTTGTATTTCAAATTTGTTTTATTGTAAATTGCAATTTATAGGGAATATGAATATTATAATAATTGGCGGAAGAAGATGAAATAAAATTTTGTATGCATGAAAATATAAATTGAAAAAAATTTCATTGGTCCTTTAATCACAATTCACAATATTCTGAAAAACTGATGCAGTTTTTTAAATAAAATTATAAAGTAACTTAACATTTTAAACTTTTTGAGATAATAATAATCTATAAATAAAAGTTAATAGATTTCAGTCACACTATATCTATTTTATACAACATGTTTACAGGGTAATATTTATAGAATAAATACATAAGAAACCCTTTAAAAAATTATACTAATTTCAGTATCTTCTGATTCCATTGATTTAGTATAGATTTAGTATAAGACTCAAAAATATAAAATTGCATACTTTTAGGGAAATTTAAATTTTATTTTAGAATTTAAAAGAACATTAACAGAGACCACATGAAACATAAGAATCTCGTTCACACATACACATAATTCAGTATTAATTTCTTAATCAATGGTCACAATTGAGTCTTAAAAGAAGAGACAGTTAATAAAAAATTCAAACAAATTGTAATTGCATACTTCTAGGGAAATTTTAATTTTGAATTTTAGCTTTAATACATATCTCATCAATTATATTTCCAAAAAAGGCTAATATAAATTAAATTTAAAAATCCGATGAGATATTTAAGAAACAAAAGAATTCTTTAACTATTTATTCTATTTCGAATCTCAGTAAACCAAATATTATTTAAAACTTTAAAGATTTAAATAATCTGGTAAATAAAATAGCACAATAACAAGTAGTTAATCACTTCTTCTTATTAATTTCCCGCTTTGTTTTATTTACTACCAAAATTCCCAGCAAAATATAATCAAATAAAATATTTTATTTTTTAAATGGAAAAAGTTAACGCTATAAATTTAAAACCACCCAATAAATTTTTGTAATAAAATTTATTTTTTTTTTTAAAAGTTTTGAAAAATACTGGAAAATTTTTAATAAATTAAAAGCTAACATTTTCTTTATCTACTACAAAAGGAAAAACTACAATTATCGGTATGTTTTACTACCAAACTACTAAACCATTTGAATGCAGTAAATATATAGATTATCCAGTATATATTATTTATAATCATAGTAGGAAATAGAAAAGTATATAGTAGATTTATATACTATCCAAAAAATTCAATTATTTAAATTTAATTTTCGTAAAAATTAAATCTTTATAAACACGAAAGAACAATCAGTGTTAACGTTATACTTTTTCTTTGTATGTACATAGTAATTTAAAATAAAACAACATGTTGCTTCCTTAAATCATTAACGAGTACAAAACAAAAAGAAATTAATATTGGGATAGAAAAAGTTTCTTCAAATACGAAAAAAATTAAAAGGAGTTGAATCCGAAATCTATAGGGGTTTATGTGAAATATATTTAGAAAGACTAACAGTTGAAAGAAAACAGTTTTATATTTTATTACTTTTCCGCCCCTTTAAGGAATATTTGGGGATCTCACCAAGTCATTAAAACGAGGCTTCAGTTTCTTTAAATGTATTTTCACTAAACCGTTTTTTTACTGGGCAGGTGGCTATTGTATAAGATTTCGAATATATATATATTAATTTTGTGCACCATCTATTATCTTACACAAGACTTATTTAAATTTTCCATATAATAATGTTATATATTACAATATATATAATTATACGCTTTCTAATTTTTTTTTTCAATTGAAATAATCTAATCCAGAGTTGAACTCTTTAACTTCCACTTGAAAGGTCGATGTTTTAACCAATAATATTAGTCAGGAAGTAGAAAACAGAAGGAAGAACTTGTCTGCATTTACTCCAAGTGCTGAGTGAATACTATGCAAGTGAATAGTTTACTTACTTACTGGATCCGAGAACCTCTGGTGGAGCTTAGGGCGTCAACAAATTTACTCCACCTTTCACAATCCTTAGCAATTCTTTTTAGCTGTAACCACGTTTTGCGTTGCACTTCTGCCTCTTGCAAAACAGTACTTCTTCATGTTTTCCTTGGTCTACCCACTCGTCGTCTGCCTTGTGGATTCCTCTCAAAACATTGCCTTGTAATGTTTTCTTCTGGTTTCCTCAAGGTTTGTCCGATCCATCGCCATTTTCTCTCTCGGATCTCGACCTTCCATATTTCAGCCGTCTAGAAGTACTGATTTGACGTTTGGTTAAAATATTTTTAAAATTGTACGAAGAGTGTGAGAGAGAAAAGCAGCTCTCGCTTTATTTATTCTGCTGTCAACATCAACTTCCCTTCCCTCATTTGATGTCACCATGCTTCCTAAATAATTGAACTGCTCCACTTTTTCAATTTGACTTTCTTCTAGTAGAATTTGCTGATGTGTTGAATGTTCTGTACGCATGCTTCAGTCTTAGCTGCGTTTATTTTTAGACCAGCTCGTTTACCATATGTGTTCAAATTTTGGCAAATTTCGTTCAGGCCACTTCTAGTGTGTGGCACTCACTGGATGTCATACCTCTTATCTACGCCTACGGTTGCTGTTAAGATTTCGTCCATCACAACCAAAAATAATGTAAGGGACAATATACAGCCTTGCGTAAAGTGCACCTTCTTGTAAAGTGAATATGAATACTTTACAAGGTTTTATTTTGAACTTTGACTTCATTAGAATTTAAGTTATACTTAATTTTAGTTTCCAATTGTTAACTCCTCCTTCACTTTTATTAAATTCAATCTTCAAATCGGTATTTCAGAAGCTTAAAAATCTCGCTTTACAATATGTTTTCTGAATCATTTTCACATTATAAATTTTCTCCGAATGTTATAATTCGAATTCCAACTTTATAATACGTTTAAGAATTTTTTCTTTATCCCGACCCATGAATAAAAAGTTTTAAAATTTATAAGCGTTCTTTTAACATCCGTTTGCATAAAAAAAGAAATTGGAAATTAAAAAATGTGTTTTGTTTTTTAAAGAGTTTTGAAAGTTTACAATCCCTTAAACCTAGGAAAATCTACATAATCACATAAACCTAGGAAAACCTAAATTTACATAAACCTAGGATAACATATACAATCTTGAAACCAAGAAAAATTTTTATATTTAAAGAATTTAAAAAGAAAACGGTTTTATTTTACATGTTGTCGATCTCAAAAAATATTTTTGGGCTGAATGTTACAACAGCAAATAGTAATGCCTTACAGTTTTTCAGAGTTAAACAAACTTTTTCGTAAATAAAAACAAAAATCTTGGATTTGTTTAAAGAGGACAGCTACAAAAGAGTCGCCGAAATGAATTTTAATTTAATTTAATTTTAAAGTATATTTTGAAATGAATTTTTCAAATTTTTAGGAGCACTTCGTAAAATAACAAAGAGCAGAACTATTGAAACAAAGTTAAAAAATTTCTCTAAATGGTCTGGAGGAACCAAATGTAAAGGAAGAGTCCTTTTTTCTAAAGAATATGGAGTGTAAGTGTTCTAAAAACCATTTAAACTTACAATTTTTAAAATAATTCAAAATCTCAATTTCTCAGATTCCTGAAGGTAATACCATATACCTATTCTTGGAATAATAAATTGAAAATAAACTTTGAATTAAAATAGCGTGCATATGGAATTTAAATTAATTGAATTCAATAAAATGTAATTTCCGTTTTTTAACTACAATTTTTCTTAATTTTTTTTTTTTATAGATATAAATCAGACAAAACCAATAGATTAAAAAAATTTTGTATTCATGAATGGGAATAATAAGTGTTAAAACTTAAAAATTTTTCCACGAAGTTGTCTTGTAAATACCCTCATTTTGTTGCTTCTCTTTACTTTGCATATTTTGAGTAATACATAGAAGGGGCCAACTAACATGTGTAGAAGTTCTTATCTACTATTTTAAATTTCATAAAAAAAAATTAGAATAGTAATTTTTTATTTTATTTTCCACTAATATTTTATTGAATCATTACGTAAGGAAAGAATTCTTCATTTTTATTTTTTTCACTGTATTGGAAAAAAATAAAGTAGTAAAGCGAGGTTTTAAAGTAGTTAAGGTGTGGGGGTATATTTATATTAGTATTAGTTTATCTCTAAAATCACTTCTAATTATTTTTTTTAATATGAAATATATGAGAAACAGAGCATTTAAATAATGATGGAGACAGCCACTCCGAAACCCTTCTTGCTAAACCAGCTAACGAAATCCTGATTTTGAATTTTTACATCCAACAGCCTTCTCCATTTAAAATTTATTAAAAATTATTGCTTTCACAAATTACTTCAAACTTTAAGGGCAATAAGAAAAAATTTTTATAAAAATTGCATACTTATAGGAGAAAATAGATTTTATTTACATATGAGATTTATGAAATTAATTTTTAAGTCTGTTTTGAAAATCAATAGGAAAAAAAAATATAACTAAAAATTAATAATAAACTTTTAAAATAAAAAAAAATTTATTTTAAAAATTCTCTTGATAACGACTTTCTGTAAAACATAGGTCGCACAAAATATTTAAATTTTCATTCAATTCAGTTTATTATGTGCTATTTGCCTTGAAATTTTTAGTATTAATTTTAATTTATATTCCCTTATCGACTTCATGAACGAAATTTCCAAGGAAAAAATCCGCTTAACTCAAAACGAAAAAGTAGACTATTACATTACGTAACAAGTCCCAAAAAACAGAAATTAGGTTTTGAGGTTCACGATGTCATCTCTTGTCAATAAAATTTAAAATCAATACTTTTAAGGGAAATATATTTTGTTAAACGATAACTAAGCACTAGAGACGGATTCTTTTATATATAATATGTAGGTTTAGCTCGAAGCGAGAGAAAGAAAGAATATACGAAGAAATTTTGGGATACATTGGAAATGATTCTGAAATGATTCACTTTGAGTTTTTGCATGTTGCAGTATGATACGTTATTAAGAGATGGGACCACATTAGATTGAAATAAATTCCACATCTTAGCAGTTCTCACGAGAAATGAGTTTCCATAATCAGTTTTATACCATCTTGCAATTTCTACAGTGAAAAAATAAGGATTAAGTAATGGTTGAGGATACAGGAGAGTAAATCGTCGATAAAAATCAACAAAAGAGTTGGTCATTAGGCGAATCCTTGTGAAACGCCAGCGTTTATTTCTAAAATGTCAGAAATAAAACTATTTCCAAGGACACAAATATGACGATTCGAAAGAAAATCTCCAATCCATTTGCAGATAGGATTACCAGGACCAATAGCTCGACATTTGTTTAAAAGAGTATAACGCCGTACTTTATCAAAAGTCTTTCAGATATCAAGAGTAGCTACCTCAGATTTGGGGATTGAATTCATTAGAAACATGAGGAATTTTCCATTGACTGGTATGTCTACCAGTCGAAAATGATAAAGAAAAACTATTGAGGAGAGGTAATATCTTTAAGAATTATCGCAGGAATTTCATCAGGACCAGTAGACTTTCTAACATTCAGATTTTCAAAAACTTTTCAACTTATAGATTTCACTACGGTATGTGTTCTGAAGTTCAACCTATGAAAAATTTTAACCTTGGATCTTTCGAATTTAACTCTTAGATCTATTCTAATATAATCTTATATAGATAGAATAGATATTGAAATTTCTCTACGAATATAATATAGTTTTTGAAAAATTTTCCCAAAAGAAAAAATTTGTATGAAACTCTTCACATTTTGTTTTTGGGTAGTTTTTCCTTGAAACTTTCAAATTCAAAGCTAATTGCAAACTAATTATTCTAGTGAATCAAATTCCAAAACAAATTTTTTATTCGAAAATTTCAATATTACCTTTATTTATTGAAATATTTGTTTTAGAAATTTGGTACAACTCCTAATTAGTGTTTTGCATGTGCATCATATATGTTAGGTATATGATTTTGGAATACGATGACCTTTTCTTTATTTTTCCATTTAATAGATTGATAATATTAATAACATTGCTTCAAGTACCTAATATAATTTTTTTTAATAATATATATTATTCTATGAAAGTATTATGCACCTTTTAACTAATTTAATTTTGAGGCATTTACGTTCCATTGCATAACAAAATAATTTTTATTCAGCATACGTTTTGTTATTTTATCAATTGAGAATTTTTTAAGTAAAGTGTGCTCCTGTTAAAATATTAGTTATTGTTATTATGCTTTTTATACTTTTGGCGGAAATTTATGTTATTTAGAGGCACATTTTAGATTGGTTAATTTCATTGGAAATTATATTCATTCAATTGTTATGTAAAATTTCGAGGACCGAAGTCTTTTATATAACTGTTAATAATTTATGATTTGAAGCGGAAGTCGCGTGTTCCATTTAAGATAGTTATAATTTAACGAACAAAAATGGATTTTTGTAAATAAAATGAAAAAAAGTTTTTGTAAATTTTAATGGTGGTTTTTGTGGTTGAATTTTATTTGTACAAAAATTATTTTTGGTTATTTTTACTTTAATTTCCAAGAACTGCAAAATTTATGGAATTTTTAAGTAAATAATTTGGAAAATACTTGACTTTTTCAACCGGAAATAAAACTGTGTAGGCTACTTATATATTTTAGACAATGTGATTTTAAATTTTAAAGAAGCTTTTGATAAATCCGCACAAAATAATATTTTTTATGGCATAATTTGTTAGTTATGTTTAATTAAAACGGTGGTAAGTTTTTTTAAAAATGAAATTGTGGTACATTTTATTATGTACATTATCTTAAAAGTATGTTAAATAAATTTGCAACCGTTACATTATGTATAACGCATAATTTACTTGGATTCTAGTAATAGATACACAAAAAATAAATAAATGACTCATATAATTTCTTGTTGTATCTTAAAAAATTGAAGATGAATAAGTTAGGTAGTCTCCTTTTTGTATGGTTCGTATTTTATAAAATGTTGGGGTCATTAGTTCAGATCCCTTCTTGGTATAGTTTTTTTTTTTAATTTCAATTTATATTTTTTATTTATTTAAGTGTGTACTTGCTTAAATTAAATAAACTAATAAAAGATTTTAAAGTTTTTTATTAAATAGAAAAATAATTAAAACATTGTGAGGGAAAGATGCAGAGATGGATGAGGAGATGAGGTAGAGTTGTGTACGAGAGATGAGGGAACCTTTGATATTGCTTTGATTATATTGCTTGGTTTATTTGCTTAAGCAAACCAAGCAATGCATCAAAGTGTACATTGGGCCTTCGCCCTTATTTCAGATTGTCACTACACAAATGTTCCTGTGAAGGAAAGTCTTCTTAATTTTTATTTACAAAATGTTTTACTATTTATTTAAAATTTCCAGAAAATCTTCTGTGATTTTTAAAACTGAAATGAACTAATTCATAAACTAATAAATAAATTTTTTATATATATATTTTTATAAAAATAAAATATTTTTTGGGCTGCTTATATCATTTTTGATATTTCATTTTTTAAAATAAACACATCCAACAAAACAATAATATTTTATTTTTTTATAAATGAACACATCCAACAAAACACATTTAATAGAATGCGTTTGTTACACCTCATTCTAGACAAATATATTAATAATAATAATAACAATAATAATAATAATAAATAATAATAATAATTTTTATTAAATCTTATTTTCTATTACGATACAAACTATTGTTAAGATATAATTATACAGTCTTACGATCATTTTACTAGATATGATCTAACCGGGGTTTTAACTTGAGATGTTCCACATGAAAGGCGGCGTCGTTAGCACTACACCATTGTTCATATAAAATATTTAATATTTTTCTACCCAACTGTTTTCTTTAAAAGTTTAAATTTAAATTCATGAAATTATATATATACATATTAAATTTTTGTACACAAGATAAAATTGTATTCTTCTTATTATTATTGATTTAACCTTGACACTTGCAGTCATTTAACCTTCATCCCTTTAGGATTCTCTATAATTTATTTATATTTGTTTTCCTCTCTTTGAATTCATTTCAATTATAATTGTCCCTTCAAAATTTATGAAAAAATTACAAAAGTTTATTTTTGCAAAAAATTACTCATTCTTTTGTTAATAATTTTTAAGTTATTTTTTAAATTTAAATTTTTTTTGATTTTCTTTAAAAATTTTTACACTAAATAATTATGTAAAAGAGATGAATCTTCAACAAATTATTTGAATAAATTTTTTATCAACCTTCTGAATTTTATTTTCTTTTAAAAATTTTGAAATGTTTTTCAGTACTCCAAAACTTCACCACTAACTACAGCTAGTGTTTGAATTTGAATGGACCTATTTTAAAAAATTTTGAAGAATAACCACTAACCAGCGAATTTTTGAGCGTACAAAAATACTCAAATATTTACATTTAAAGATCAATAATTGAAGAAACTGGAAATAAATAAATATAATATTTGCCTGGTGTGAAAGAGATGGCAAATGTCAAGTGAAAATAAATAAAAAGTTTAAATATAATTTCATTTTTGCTTATTTTTAACCTAACTAATATTTATTGTCAGCTTTATACTTCAAAAATTGTTTTTCCCTCAGAATTTATTCTCAGAATTTTCTCAGTGTTTGTCACAATATGTGTATAGGTATTTTGAACAGTTCAATTTTTTCCAAGGATATTTTTATATTTTTCTGTCTCAATTTTCCTTAAAAAAAGAAATTTTTGGAAAAATTTTTTTTTTATTTTGGTTTGGTTTTATATTTTTACATTAGTTTTGTTGTTGTAACGTATTTTTTTCATATTATGATGTCCCCAAAGGCAAGATTATTAACTATGGAAATTGTTTGAGTTTATTTTTAATAAATTGTTTTCCTTTTGTTTTTTTGTTTGAAGGCATAGTAGTTGAAAATTGTTCAAATTGATATAATGTGACGGAAAATTTTTACAAAAGGAGTTATTTGTGTACATAAGCATAATATATATATATATATATATTTATATATATATACATTTATGTCAAAACATGTCGAGTATTTTTTGTCACTACAAAATGAAAAGTTATTTTGTAGTACTTGACAGATAAATCATATATATATGGTATTATATATAGATGAAATCGTTTATAAGGTTTACTAACATTGTTTTTAGCTGTTGACCCTTTGGTATTGATTTGATATTGGAAATATTATTTTATTGTCATATAAATCAATGAAAAAACATTTGAAAATAATTGTTAGATAGAACCTAAAAGTACGAAAGTTATAAAATAACTTGGCTGAAAATCAATAATGAATTAAGTGATGTTTCAGAGTCCCAATTTGGAGTTTTGAATAAATCTATAATTAAGAATGGATCAAATTTATGATATAGTTAAAAGTGCTGCCAAATGCTTAGATTTGCTT
Organism: Dolichopus griseipennis; assembly: GCA_963082915.1. NCBI lineage: Eukaryota > Metazoa > Arthropoda > Insecta > Diptera > Dolichopodidae > Dolichopus > Dolichopus griseipennis. The sequence goes on along the minus strand of OY720442.1, from coordinate 140,554,858 downwards.
TTTTGGTGTTAATGGTATTTCTCTTCAAGTGACCTGTTCAAAATCTACAAAGAATATATATAAACTTAAGATAGAATATAACTCATATATTTAGGCTGAGCTCCTCATCTACTTCTTTAATGAAATCACTGATGCTTCCTCTCAAACAATTATAACGAATCACTGTAGGGAAAATTAATGTCCATTTCTACTATGTGAAACTACTTTACTGGTACTCTGTTTATTGCAATTCGTTTGTTATTAGAACTACAAAGTTGTAGAATTTATTAACTTCCTCTTTCAATTCGTTTATTGATAAAACAAACAAAAATTGTGCAAATTGTGGAATTTATTAACATCCACTGTATTCTCTAAAGTTGGCGATTTTGATTTTATTTATAATTTTTTCCAAACTTTAAAAGATTGTCAACAGATTTTTTAAGAATTTACATTTTAAATTATTGCTAGTCTCATCTATCGTACCACTTATAATCACAACTACCTTATATTGAAATAATGCCTTGGATTTAGGAATTGATCACCAAACCGGGGTTTCTTTTTAGATATGAGTCAAAATTCCTGTGAGAAGTAATATGACAAGGTACATAAAAATGTAATTAGAGCCCAGAACCCATATTTTATGTATTTATACACATATTTTAGACAACCCTAATTCCGAACACATGATACTTTGGACCTTTTTATTTTGGGTCCTTTGTCTTACAATGTGGGAAATTATAAGCCTCTGATTAATTTAAACATCAGGAGGGTCATTTAACTTGTAGACATGAGACATCTGACCCTACACCAAATAAATATTGTTACAAATGACATCCATTGCTTCGTAAGTTTCTCTAAAGTTTTCTGAATACCCAGACAGAGTCCCAAATTCATATTGTGATTCTCAATTTTATTTTACAAAATAATGTTTTAAAATATTTACAAATTCCTAGCGATATTCTTAAAAATTTCCCTTGACAAATCTTTCCTACAAAATTCTAAGATCTAAAAAGTTTTCTTGAAATTAATTCAAGAAAAAAACAAATCATCTTTTCGAAATTTTAAGAATCTAAAAATAATTAAATCTCGTGAATATCTGAACCCAATAAACAAATATGACCGACCCTGATCTTTTATATCCCAAAATGAAGCCTTAAGAATTAAAAATTATTTCTCTTAATATGTCTGTTATCTTTTTGGGCTTTATGTTTTCTTTTTCTTTTTTTGTTGTTTTTTTGATGATTTGCATTTGTATATTGACATTCCTTGAAGGGAAATGCCTTATAATATTACGCCTATCCGATTAGGATTATTGTTTTATTCCAGGTTCTTTTGTTGTTTTAACAGAAAAATGTTCGATGCCTGTTGAAATTTTGTTTTCAGTTTTTTTTTCCTTTATTTGTTTTTCTTTTCGATTTTAGTATGTGTTTGTGCGACAATATAAAAATGTTTATCCTTACCTTGAGGGCAATCTAAACATTTATATTTTATGTCAATATTTTTGTTTATTTTTTGTTATTTTGTTTTGAGTTTTGTGTTTTCTGTTTCTTGTTGTTGTTGTGATGTTGTTTGCGGTTGTTAAATATAATGAAGACTGGAAAAACTAAACTAAGATAATTTCTGCTTAACATATATTTACATGGAAAAACTAAGCAACAGAGGAAAATTACAAATGAAAATAAATATACAAAGAAAATTTTCAAAAAGGAAATTTTACAGGAAAATGTGATGAAAAACGGAAACTTTTAGTTTCTCCTTTATAAAAATACGAGTTAGTTTAATGTTTAATATTTAATTTGAGTTAATTTTCCTTAATTGGTTCGTTAAAATTTTGTTGAATTAGGCATATATTAAATAAATTTTATTTGATTTTAAGTTTAAAGGACTTACAAATGTTACAAATTATTTTCATTATTATTATTGGGAAAATTTAAGGAAAACTTTGATGGATAAGATTAATAATTAGTTTGTTTTAAATAATTTATTTAATAATTTTAACTCTTGCAGATATGAAAGCCACAGGTATGATTGCCATCAAATTATACAAGAATATTTCCAGAAGCCTTGAAGGAACTACAGGCTATGTTAAGTTTAAATATGTCAAAAGGTTCCGACTGCAGAATGTGTGTAAGTTTTTCGTGCCTAAACGATTTAACCTTAAATTGAGTTGAAAATTTGCTCAGATGTTCCTCTTGGCTACAGGGATATATTGTATGAAGTTGGTTGTCATGTACGTTAACTCATTTCGGCTCGGTGGGCTTCCAAAATCAATTTTGTGCCCGATTTCTGTTCAATTTTGCAGAATTTTTTCAGTGCAAAAGAGAGCGTAAAATAAGTTCAGTAACACATTTGTTGAGTTCAGTTAACCCATTTAGGCACAAGAACCCAATAAACTTTTCTTTGATGTTATGGTTGTTCTGCTTCTAGGCTTAAATAAATTTGGTTGAAAGTTTTTTCGAAAGACGATCACTGCGGTAATTTAGGTTTAATCCATTAAGAGTTTCTGCACAAGGACTCAATAATTTTTTTTACTAAATTTTGCAACAACCATATAAACGGTTGGACGAATAAATCAAAAGTATTGAATAAAATTTTCACACAAGAATTACAATTCATTCACAAATACAACCAAAGTGATAACGATTTATTGCCCCGTTCGGGTGGCACAATAAAGTTTTTTAAATTTTTTGTTGTCGTACTCAAATTATTCCACAAAATAAACAGAAAATTTGCACAATTGTTTCCAAATTGCGCATAACTTCACTTAGCTAATTTGATTGCGAAATCTTGACTCGATTAAGCTCAACGCCCTTATAACTTTTACTTAATCTTTTGTTGTTGTTCAGCTTAAAAGTCTAAATTTATTTAGCTGTATAGGTTTTTCTTTTTAGCACAAGTTGAGCCCAATAACATCAACTTCAGTTGAAAACCCATTGAGCAGCACGGCAACGCGCATGGGGTATTAACAAATATATTTTAAATAAATAAACGAAAATACTTGAATGTAAGTCGCAATTAAAAAAACCTAATTATATTATTTACATCTTCATTCATATTCAAATCAAAATCTTAAAATTTTCAGAAGAAAGACATTTAAAACCTTCATAAGAAAACCAAAGGAAATTACCAAATTGATTTTAACCGCAAATATTTACACGTATATGGTACATTTTATTTAACAACTGTTAGGACCTGATATATGTTAATTATAAACCACGATTTCCTACACAATTTTAATTTACTATGAAGGTTTTATATTAGTAAGCACATAAATTATATTTTATATACATAAATACTATATGTTTAATCATTAATCATATAATTAAAAAAATTCATTACATGTTTCATGAATTTTGCACAAATTGAAAAATTAGTCATGAAGAAATATTTATTTAAATACCACAAATATATGTGGTTTAAATAAAACCTTAATTTAAATGGTAAATTAATTTGTAAAATTTAAATTTAAATTGTGTGATAATTACAAAAATTTAATTAAATATTTAATTTGGAGTATTCATGTTTAAATAATATCAAATCCTTTTTAAAAACCACAGTATCAATCTAATTCTTTATGATATTAAATTATCTTATCTTGTAGGTGATTATTAGTTTCAAAGATATTAATCGTATGGGGCTAATTCAGGAAGCAATTAAGCTACCCACATAAATTTTAAATGATAAGAATGTGGAAATAAAGAAACAGACGAGGAAGTTTTCTAAAATAGCATTTTTAATAGTATGAAAAGTTTCCGAGCACCAATCAAATCAATAAATATAAAAATTGCATACTTTAAGGGACATAGTAACAATTTTCATTTAAAAAAGGTGCTTTTCCTTGCATCTTTTTTCCATTATTTTCAATATTACTAACAAATATATGTATATCTTTATACCCGTATGACTATATAGTCCAAGGGTATAATAAATTTGCCATTACGTTTGTGACGCAGAGAAGGAGGGGGGGTAGATATAGACTCAAGTGTATGGATCGGATCAGAATCGAAAAATAAATCGATTTAGCTATGTATGTCCGCCCGTCCGTCCGTCATCACGATAACTCAAAAAGTAAAGGAGCTAGGATTATGAAATTTTCACAAATTAGTTTTTATGCAAAAAACGCAATCGAGTTTTAAATTCAGCCATTTTGGTCCACGGGTTCGAGTACCTGCCATACAACTTCTAATTTTATATGAGCATTACTCTATACCCATGGAAGCTGCGTGTCTGAAATTTTGCCAAAAGTAGTTTAGTATAATGGCCAAAGTTACTGCAAAATTTAGTTGGTCTACTGCTGAGGGTTCGAGTAGCTGCCATACAACTCCTTCTTTTATATGAGGATTACACTACACCAAATGAAGCTGGGTGTCTAAAATTTTGCCAAAAATAGTTTAGTGTAATGGCCAAAGTTACTGCAAAATTTGGTTGGTCTACTGCAAAGGGTTCGAGTAGCTGCCATACAACTCCTTCTTTTATATGAGCATTACTCTACACCTAATAAAGCTGAATGTTTGAAATTTTGCCAAAAGTAATTAACCTGATGATATAATGTATATGTTACGGTCATACGGGTATCCCAGAGTTGACACAGTCTACTCTACTACACTCTTCCTCGTTTTCTTTAAATCACATAAAATTAAAATTTTTTTAAATTAATTGAGTGAAAGAATTTAATTAATCAAGTGTGAATTTAATTTAATTTAGTGTTAATGTAAATGATTAAATAACATTTTTTAAGTTGGTGTAAAATCTGATTAATTCTTTGATTTAAGAAAGTAAATGTTTTTGAATGAAGAAGAGAACCTTGTTATTTTGCAAGTTGAATTTACTAAAATTTTTAAAAAATTATAATTTGAAGTATGACTGAACTAATTCAAAACTTGGTCAGATTAAATCAGATTTAAAAGAGAAAAGTTATTAATAGTTAAACATGTTCTTATTTAAAAAGAAATATTTTAAAAAATTTTTGAATTTCTGAATAAATTCTTTCTCTTATTTTGGAAAAAAAATGTGTAGTACATATAATATAAAATTTAAATTTAAAAAACCGCGCTTAATTAACATTTTAACTACTAAAGTATACTGATAATTTAAAAAGAATATTGTGACACTAATACTACCATCACTGTATAAAATTAGTGCCACTTAAATAGTAAATAAAAACTGTGATCCTTTAAGGATAATATTTTAAAAAAAAAATTAAATTTTTAAAAAGGTTTTGCATAACAATGATAATGCTATGACAGTAACAGTTTGTTTAAAAAACAACTTTTATTAAAAATTAAGTTAACAGGCGCTGCAAATTATTTAGTAGTCTTGCATTTTTAACTTTTTTGTTTGAAAAGTTTTTTATCTGTTTTAAAAGTTTGTAACAAATTTAATTATGAGATTAATTTAACACAGTGTTATTGGATTCATTAGACTTGAAGATTAGATTTTTCCTTCTCTTGTTGCCTAACTTTGAAACTTATCTGGGAATTTAGTCATTTTTATTTTTAATAAATCTTTAGAAGATTTTAATTTCCATTCCATGATCTATGTGTGTTGACTTTCATGTTGATCACAGGTTTCCGACGCACTACTAGCGCTTGCAATTTTTTGCGTACAATATCTCTAACTGTGCCATTATCGGTAATTGATATTTTTCCGAAGTATTCAAATGCTCTTACCTCTTCAATTTGGGTATTGTGCATGAAAATTTGTGTTCTATTTGATTCTATTTGATTAATTGCTATTAATGCTCATGTACTTGATCTTATTAATGTTAAGTAAAGTTCTTTTATAAACATAAAACTGTTGAAAGGAAATAATAACTTATAATTTTAATGAGTGTTCTGAGCCTCTAAAGTGCGGGCAAATCATGTTGCGTTCAACAGTGTCAAAAGCGCGCTCATAGTCTATGAATGTTGAATATAGTTTGCATTCCATTGTACTGATTATTCGATTATATTAATCTTAGTATGTTAGCATGTTCGATGCATTCCTGGTTCTGTCAACACCCTGCTTTTGCTTCCGTCATAGAATTGTATAGTTTCTGCACGATTCTGGTATATACTATTAGGGCTGCAATCTTTGTTATACTGTTTAGCACTGTATTTACTCACTAGTTCCTGGATTCTGTCAAATCTCTTTCTTTGGGTATTTATATAAAATTTCATTATTAAAGCTCGAAAAGGCTTCACTTAAAGTAAAAATCTACACTTTTATTAAAAAAAATGTATTAAATATTTTTTACAAAACTTTAGCTTTATTTTTTTTCAAATTTCATTTTGTCAAATCTTTATTATATTAATATTAATAGTAGTGACCTAATTAATTTGGACAACAGAGTTAAAAACATGGGGGAAAACAATACTAACAACAGTAGTAAAAGTACATCTCATAAAAGTCGTAAAAGGCACAAGGACCCTTTTAGAAAGAAAATAATACAAAAAATCCAAATTGGAAACAAGGAAACCAAAACACAAGTTGGAAGACAATGTCGCAATTATTTCAACAAAGAACATTACATAAAATTACATTTTTCTCTGTTTTGTCTATTTACTCGTAACGAATTGCATCATCTGGTCCATATTCTAATTTAAATCCTGGTTAATTTTTCTCTTATGTAACTGTAATTTTTTTTGAAGATTTTGGAACTTTTTTGTATTCAACATCACGAACTAAAAACATCTTTTTTTATTCTAGATTATTTTTTTTTGAATAAATGTTTATACCAAGTTTTAGTATTTATCTTTGTAGAAAAGTTGATATTTTAAATACTTTAGTAGAAGGAGAAGGACTTTATAAAAGGAAAAAGGAGAAGAATAGAACATATTTTTTATAGTGAAAGAGACAACAACAAAATATTGTGCAAAAATGTTATTTAATTTTTGTATAAAATTTTAAGTAAGTTTTTATATTACAATTTTTTTTGTAACTGTTTATGTTGAAAATTATGTTTGGCAGGATATTCATATCCTTTTTTTTTTGTATAATGTTTATTATTTTAGTTCATAATTATAACAGTGTATTTTTCATACAATTTAATGTAAATTTTAATTAAAAAAAAAAAACAAAAAAAATTTTTGATTATATTTTCATTTTTAAGGTATTTTTAGGTGACAATTGAGTTTTAAATAATTAAATAGTGAAGGAAATAAGATTTAATACTCTAGGATTTGAGTTTTGGAAGAGTGAGAAAATTAAAATTTTTTGTAAAGAAATGTTAATTAAATTTTGTTTTTTTGTTATTTTTTTGAGTGAGTAGAGGTTTTATTGTACTATTGTAGAGTAGAAATTAAATAATTTATTAAAATTAAAATAAGATGCAAGTTTTCTTTGTATTTAGTTAATTAATTTTATTTTGTTTAAAAATTGTTTTATAATTAATGTAACAATGAATAATAGGGTTAGGTACGAAATCCCAAATGCAAAATCGTAAATAGAAAATCCCAAAACCCCAAAATACAAAATCCCAAAATAGAGAATCCCAAAATTCCAAAATCCCTCATACAAAAATCCCAAACTACTGTCGTTATCATAATTCGTTTTGTAAATATCCTACCTGTTTCAAAATCTCACATACACATACACATGCATACATAAATATTCTGGAAAAAGATATAACCTTGATCTTCTAACTAACTAAAAATTGGAATTTTTGTATTTTGGAATTTTGAAATCTGAGATTTTTATTTAATTTGGGATTTTGGCATTTGGGATTTTTTTTTATGGGATTTCGTGGCGCTCCCAAATACCTAATATTATTTTTGAGCATGAGTTAAATTAATTTAATTTTATACGATATAATTCTTTTATTTATAAAAAAATATTTAAAAAAATAATTTAGACCTTGAGAAATTCCTCAAATTGCTCTTGGTTTTTTTGAATTAAAAATATTTTTTGAATTGCTATCATTAAGATTTTTAAACAGGTATTAAATAAATTTTATTTCTTTGTTAAAATTTTTACAAGATTTTCAATTAAAATTTTTTAAAATAAATTGATTGTATGGAATATTTTGTTATATTTTAATTAATTGTAGGGATTTTTAAGTTTGTTAAACACAATTTCTATTCAAATTAGGAATTACAAGACAAAAGTCAGGCTTGGCAATCGTATTATAAAGCTTTTGATTAATATCCTTTATTTTATTTTACATTATTTTAATAATTATTAAATAATTTAAAATATTATGATATACAATAAATAATATTACTTATTAAATTAATAGGTAGTATAATCTGCCACATTGAAAAGGATAAGCATGCTTCACTCCTTTATCACATTGTATGAGATAAGAAGTGTTTTATAAATAAATATGTAAAATTTTATTCTAAAATTGTAAATTTGAATAAGTTTTTGTAAGGACAGTCGGTCTCCAGAAAAGACTCCAGACTTTTCATTCGAAAGGTCCCGGTTTGATTTCCTGTAAAACTGAAGAATGACTTTTATCTGGTTTTTGAAATTGACTCAGCCACAATTCGCTATTGGGTTCAAATTAATATGGCATAATCAATAATTATTCATTATATATCTTTTATTAAAAAAAAATAATGTTGAACATATTATATAAACAAAAATTTAATTTAATAATATAACTCACAGATACAAAAATACCTTTTAATCAAATATAAAATTATTACAATATATTACAAATAGAACTGTATCTCTTTAAAATTTTAGATGTTTCCAAATAAATAGTGTTAACTCATATTTAAATTGCATGTGGAATTCATTAAGATCAATTTTAATAATAAGAATATAATTTGCCTCTCTGTTCCATGTAACTGTAGTAAATACAGGTTAGTTAGCCTAACAGCTTAACAAGTAGCACTTATATTATTTGAATAAGCTTTTGTAAGAGGACAGTCGGTAGACTTCAGACTTTTTATTCGCAATGCCCCAGTTTGATTCCCGGAAAATGTGAAGAATGACATTTATGTTAAACATTTAGTACCTTATAAAAAAAAAAATTAAGAATCCTGCATTAATAATTATTCTTTATCAATGGTTTTATACATTGTATATTTATTAGATAGGCAGACTATTAATAATATTACCTGAAGAGCTGCTAGATTAACGGGTCTTTTTATACCACAGGTTCACAAAGGAATAAAGAAAAAGGTATTGCAAGAAAATTGAAGAAATTGAAGATTATTTTTGAGATTAATATCAATTTGCACAGACTTCTTATATGACGTTTCAATTGATACAAATCAATATCAATTCAACTTATTTAGTGTAGTAATTTGATATTTATGTTTGGATATATGTGAGTTATAATTTAAAATTAAATTTTATTTTGTCAAAACTCGAATTTAAACCGAATAAGATGTAGGCTTGCAAACTCTATAACCGTTATTTTCACATTGAATTTAATACAATTAAAAGATAAATTCTTGCAATTATTTTATTTATTTATTTATATGGAATTCCCTACCACAAACAAATGCCATAATTGAGTGGGTTTTGTAATTATATAAAATTGAAATTTTCCAAAAATAAATTTGAAAAAATATAAAGCAAAAAAAAAATTTAATTAGGAAATGAAAAAAATGGAATTAATCTTTTCATTAAAAAGTCATTTATCAAAGTGTAAATATAATTAACAAATTTAATTAATATTTTAAAGAACATTTAATTATGTTAAAATATTATGATGTATGGGTAAAAAATTTGACAGAAGAAGATTTTATTGTGATAATTAAATTATTTTATCCAAAAAAATAGAAATTTTTTAATAAAATATAATTTTAAGGAAATTATTTTATTTTTATTACCTTTTTATACCCGTGTATACATATATGACATCGGGTATGTTAAAATTGCTCCTCCGTTTGTAACGTATCGATCTAGACGAGCTAGATATAGTGCCAAGGATACGAATCGGAACAGCATCGAAAAGTAAATCGATCTAGCTAAGTGTTTCTGTCCGTCCGTCCGTGTGTCAGCAAGATAACTCAAAAACTAAAAGGGCTAGAGTTTTGAAATTTACACAAAGTCATTTTTAGACAATTTTCCCAATTTTCGCTATGGTTCCCTATTGTTTTTGGTTAAAATCTGACCAAGGCTTCGGGGAGCTGCCATACAACTTTTTTGCACCAATATGAATTTCTTCAAAACTAATTATACTACGAGGATGAAAATTACACTCGGTTAGTTATATAATGAATTGAGCACTTAGTTTCAAAATGTTACGGCCCCATTTTCGGGCAGCTGCCATACAAAGTTTTCAATTCAATAACTATGAATCTAATGAAGCTACGAGGTTAAAATTAAAATTGGGCAGGTAAAGTTTTTTCCATTTTTTTTTGTTTTTTTTTTTTTTTAAGCAAAAAGTATGTGATAATGAGTTAAATTTTTTTAACTATTTTACTTTTTTAAATTTTTTTTGTAATATATATAATAGCTATAGAAATAAATAACGGTTTATTTGATTGTATACATAATAGTGGGTATGCACGAGTATCTAAAAATTAACAAGGGCAACTATAATCTTCCTCGTTTTTTTTTGGAATTTTGTTTCATTCAAAAAATTAACATAAATTTTTGTTGGTTATACATAAGGAATGGTGTTTGTATGTATATATATATAGTCGTATATAAAAAATTTGTCAAATTTGTTCATTAATTACCTTTACAATATTTTTACCCTCAACCGACAACGAAATTTTAATAAAATTTTTTTTTTTGATTTTAATCATAAATTTGATAATAAATTTATTTTGGAATTAAAAAGTCGATGTAATTAATTTAATTAAAATATTAAAAATGATTTTTAAAAAGTTTTACTTTTCAATTATTTCGTGCGGATGCTCAAAAACTAATTAAGAGTTTTTGACCAACAATTAGACTGTATATCATTAATTAGATTTTAGGAGAACAAATTTAGATTTACATTTTACAGGTTTATTTAGACCTACAGACTACAGAATAATGATTAAGAGCTCTATTGAGAATTATTAATTGTATATTAATTTATTATTAACAATTTTTAACTAATTTGAAATTGAATTGAAATACTCTGATTTGAAAGTAAATTTATTAATATTAAGTGAAAAATTTAAATGTAGTAAACAAAAGTTTTCAGAAATTTAAAAGCAAATTTTTTAAGATAATACACAAATTCTTTGTTTGCTATCTTTACTTACAGTACTTTTTTTAAAGTAACTGAACAAAGCTAGATTAACGAAATCAATCTAGACTAAATGAAACTGTATGACAGTTGTCAAAGATGTCAGATGACACATATTAAAATTTTGTATATTTTGTGTATTACTAAGAAAATACCTGTGCAATTGCACAAAGAGTCATTTTAGACACGCTTAATTTTTTTTAATAACAATAATTTCGCATTTTGTTCTCCTTTTCCTCTCCACCTAGTGATTTTTTTTTGAAGAGGTTTCCTACTCCTCTTTGTTATTTTAAAATCCTAATTGATAATTATAAAAGTGTTACAAAAGAATTGCTGCCTTATAATCTAAATTTTCAGTCACTGTTCCTTTTGAGGTTTGTTTGTGTTTGGGTCTTAATAAAAATTTGAATATTTAAGTCCCCAGAAATGTTTGCTCGAGAAATTATTGATACAATTGACCATGAGCAAAGCAAGGTTCTGAAGGAAAAATGCCTAACTTTTTAAACGTTTGACCTTGTTTAAAAAAATAAAAAAAAAAAATTCTTTCTTTTGTCTTCTTTTTTCTATTTTAATCATAAGTCGAATAATTTCCTTAAAAATTTTCTCAAAAAGTCTTGAAATTCTCTTAGACGATTAGAGATGGCAACTTTCAAATTACAGCTAAAAAAATCTGTTTTAAGAAAAGGGATTCTTATTTTCTTCAAATCTCATTATAAAAAAATATAACAAAATCCAAGATCGCCTTTTTAATTGTTACACCAAACAAGTCATGAAATTGAAAAGTACTGTAAAAAATATAACATGTCTAAATTCACCCATCTCTAATCGCGATTAATTAAAAATTTGTAAAATCTCTTTAATATAATGAACTGTAAAAGCTGTCAAATTATTGACAACAGAATTTATCAATGTGTTCCTTTGCTTCGTTTGATTACTTTAAATATGAATACTTTGCGTATTTAAGTCAAGTACCATCAGAAATAATGTATTTAAAGGCAAGTATTAAGCTCTTCACCTTTATAACAATTCGTAACAATTTTATAAAGTTTTTCGTATTAAATATTTAAATAATTTTAAAACTATTTTTAGACACCATATTTTTCCAATCTTTTTTTTGTAAATAAAAATTTCCACAAAAATAACCTTTATTCACACATTAATTTCATTTAATATTTATGACAAGAGTAACTCTTTAATTATTCAGCACCTATGGTTACGAATTTTCTGTTAATAAATATTTGATTACATGTTTTGTTTTTTTCCATTTTTGTTTTCTCCTAAAATTTTAGTTTTTAAAATTTTTAAAAAAAATTTTCCCGAATGTGGAGCATGAACATAACTACTACAACTACTCGTACTACCACTATTACAAGAATCGTGAAACCAAAATTAGTCGTATTCAGATTCTTTTGATAAAAATTTCTGTTATAATATTTGGTACATAGGTAAATGTTCTTATACTTCTTTTTATTATTCTCGAAATTTTCCTTTCATTTTACCTCAAGAGATTGAATTTTCATTTTCTTTTAAACTGAAAATGGAAAATTTTTAAAACTATATTTTTTAAAATTTATATATTTAAAAATAAAATCAAAATTCAAAAAACAAAATATAACTTATTCATGGGTTGGGTCTGAAATCTCGTTTTAGAAAATATCGTTTTTAGAAAATCTCGATTTAGAAAATCTTGTTTTTAGAAAATTCCTTTTTTTATATTCTGAGTAAACCTGGTAGGTTTTGTATCCAACTCAAAAATCCCTAAAAACCAGATTTTTCAATTGAAAACGAGATTTTCTTAAAAAGCTAGATTTTTCAATAAAAAACGAGATTTTTTAAAAGAAAATTTTCTAAAAACGAGATTTTCTAAAAACGAGATTTTTTAAAACGAAATTTTCTAAAAACGGGATTTAAAAAAAAAAATTTACTAAACCGAGATTATGGAACGCTCTCCTTATTTATTAATCATTAACTTGGTCTGTTTCAATTGAATTCGCCTATTTTCAAATCAAAGATCAATTTTAAATTGGTGCGTTTTCAATCAGCTTCGTTTCTTGAGAAATAGTCCTTGGATTAACATATTTGAAAAAAGGTATCACTTACCGATTTTGTAGTAGAACTTAAATACAGAATACTCTATCATACTCTTAAGCCGAACTTGTAAAAACTTACTTTTATTTTACTTGCATTTTAGTAAGCCTAAAAATTTATGTGCAATTTTTTGAGACTTACCTTACTTTTTTCCCTTTGATAGTTTCTATTTAGAGAGTTGGAGACTAGATTCTTCTAATAATGTCAGTTTGACTTCTGAATCCCAAAGTACGGGGATTTTTTAAAAATAGGACTAAATTTTGATTTCGGAAAAGACCTATTCGATTTGAAAATAAACAAATTTCAGCTGAAAAAGGACCAAGTTCATGTGAAAAGAGTATATATGAAAAACGTATGCAAAAAAATTTTCAAAGCCAATACATAATCCTTATATTTTGAAATTGCAATTGAAAATTTGATTACTTAATTTAGATATGAGTACATGAGTACATGTGATACATTTATATTGTTTATGATTATCATAAATCAAAGTATAGTCCACTTTTTATTTTGTGTTAATACGGTGAATTGAACATGTGGGTACTCTTGAGCATTTAGAGCAATTCCATGTATAGATCTTTTGATATGTTAATCAAATTTAATAGAATTATTTTGTTTTGCTAAAAATTTTCTAAAAAAAAATCTTTTTAAAATTTACTGATATTATTTACCAGAGCATTTCTAATAAATTTCCTTTGTGAATTAGATTAAAGTCTCTTGTTTTGCTTTAACCAAACCTTTTTGGTGTTGGGTCACGTAGCATCATTAGTTTAAAGATGCTTCTAATGAAAAGATATTTGTATTATTTTGTTTCATTCTAAAAAATAAATGTGTCCAATTTTAAATTATATTTTTTATTTCAAAAATGTTTTAAAAGCATCTGAATAATAAAAGAAAATTGGTATAATGAGTAGATTTAGATTTTGTCAAATTATGTCTGTGACTTTTATTTTTATTTTGGTCAAATTATATTTTTAGAAAATGAGAGTAAGAAAATATTAAAGTATTTCTCTAAATTATGTTGGGTCTGTTTTTAGTGGTTATATTTAAGACTTTTAACTTATATTACAACGGTAGAGTGTGCCTGGTAGACAACTCAAGGAAAACTGTATATAAACATAATATAAACGTAATATGATCCGGCTAATTACTTTTCGAAATTTCGGATAGAATTAGAATTTTTTTTGGCAAATTTTTAAATCCGACTTTATTAGATACAGATTTATGCTCACATCACCTACTTAAACCAGCTGAACAACCGGGCTGAATAGCCAGTCGATTCTTGTATAAAAACTTCAATATAATGAACTTAAAAACTATCAAATTCAACAAAACAAAGTATTGATAATAGAATACATCTATTGTAGTGTTACTTTGCTTCTTTTGATTTCTTTGAGTTTGAATACTTTGCAACTACACATGAACCCAATAAGCAACCGGGTTGAATTGAAAAGATGGCTCTTGTATAAAAACGAATTTGTGAAAATTTCGGAATCTTTGTTGATTTAGTTTTTGAATTATCACGTGTTTATAGACAGGGAGACAGACGGACACATATAATGAGATCGACATTCCTTTCTTTGCGATTCTGATTCGATTTATCTAATTGACTCTCTTTCTATCCCATCTCCTTTAAACTGTCACAAATGTAATGGCAAATTTAGAGTTTACTTTTTTTTAACTTTAAACCTTATTTATTCCTTTACAAATCTTAAAAATATCTTAACCTAGAAAAATTTAACAAATTATAACAATAATTTAGTATACTCTTAGAATTATGCTCCTGCAGGTTTAAGAACTTATAATTGCATAAATTTAGGCGCAATTATATTTAAAATCTTTTTCCAGAATAAAAAGCTTTGTTTTTTAGTTAAATTAATAATAATTATTCTAATTTTTATACAATTTAAATGATCTTATGATTTCAATCTAAGGTTTTTCCCCACTCCTGGGTATTTATAAGTTATATAGATAACTTTAAATACCTACATACATCAAATTATTGCTTTGAGTTTTCTATTTAAATAACTTTCTAGCTTTATATAATTGAAAATTATTCAGAAAATCACAAATATTTCATAAATTATACTAAAAAAATTTTGAAACAATTCAAATCATTTATTTCTAAGAATTTTTTTAAAAATTTTTTGATTTTTATATGAACCGGAAATTGGAATAATTTAATTTGTTGAAAAAAAATTATTTAAACTTCCGCTTGTGAAACTCATCAAATTAAAAAACCAAATGTTCTCTAAAAGTAAGCAACAAAAATAAAACTCATTCCAATTATAAAAAAAAAAACAAAAAATAAAAACAAAAGAAAAATAGAATATTCAATAGATACTCAGTTGTGCTAGTATTTGTTTTTAAACATAATATCTTTCTAATTTAAATCAATTCAAGTGTAAATTACCTTTTAACATTAAAAGGATAAACATAAATATAATCCTTAAAATACCTAAAAATACCTTTTAATATACATAATAAAGGATATATATAACAAAGTATATAATATACATAATATTATAACCTAAAGAAGGATTTACTTATCAAAGCTGATATAAATCGAAAGATTACAAATTATATTATATGAATTTTAAAATATATACGAGTAAATGTTATATAACATTCAATATTTCATTTATTTTGTCTAGGTTTGTTTTTGTGTTTTTGTTTTTTTTTTTGAAAAAAGGAAATTTGTTTTATTGTTTGGAAAATTACCTTGAGAGAATCTAAAAAAAAATATCAATTAGAAGTCTTCTGAAGAGGAACAGTAAATAAAAATACTTTTAATTTAAATGAAAATTTGATTTAAATTTGAAAATATTGTACATTAGAAAAATTGGGTACATGCAATTAGACCAAATGAAATAATGACAAACTGCACTTTTTTGGCATTATTTCAATATCACATTGGAAATAAAACCAAAATCATAATTTATTAATTTTCGGCTTTATTTCATTTTTAAAAATTTTTGAAAAAGAAATAATGCCAAAATTATTAAGAAATAAAGCCAAAAATATTTTAAACATGAGTTAAATCAAAATTTGTATTACCGCTTTTTCCAGAATATTTATATCCAGATGATGTGATATTATATCACACACTCAAGTCTGAAATCTCTCTTAATTCAAAATCTCACATACACACACATATATAAATATTCTGTAAAAGTCAATTGGCTTTATTTCATTTGGTCTTATTGCATAATTTTTACCGAATAATTTTGTTAGTATTTTATTATTTGTTCAATTATGAGTACGGGTATATTAGTTAGGAAGTCTTAATATACTTGAAATGTAAAATCAGATAGTGTTCTATATAGGTGTTAATAGTATTTTACATATTTGAATGCACAATAGAATATCTTTAGGGTTTTTTTGCTTTAAATTAAATGAATAGTAAAAATATTATTAAATGAAAATTGAATATAAAATTGAAGAATGCTAATAATATTGAGGAATTGTAAAATTTTATTGGAAAAACTTTTTTTAAAATTGATTTTAAAAAATCTTATTTCTAAAAATAGTTTATTATTCAAAGGTTTTTTATCAATTAGATATTACTGAAATAATTAAAAATCATTTTATTTGAAATGACATTGTAATGGTATAAATTATTCTGGTAAAATTTAGTTTAAAATTTAATTAATTGATTTATTTAGAAAATTTCGACACTTATTTATATTGCAGGGGCTGAAATATTTCAAATTTTCAGTATTTATATATGTGGTCACCTTTATATCCTAAATACAGGGCCTATTAAAATATTATTTTAAATATATATAATAAACATTTCATAAGGTCAAACTCCTCTCAAAAGTTTAAATTCCTCAATCAAACTCTTTGAATGATATGCGAAGACAAGAATTTGACAAAAATTGTTTTTCATATAATTCTAAATTAAAGCAGGTTCATATGGCAACTCTATACAAGGGTATATCTAATATATAAAGAAGAAAATTTGTTTGTTTGTTTGTTTGTTTGTTTGTTTGTCCAGGATTCACGTGAAAACCACTGGTCCGATTGACACCAAATTTTAGAGGAATAATTTTGGGAGTCCGGGGGGTGACATAGGCTATGTCGTATTTTTATAAGTCAGCAGGTTGCGGCTCCAGAGCCGTTTTAAGCTTTTTCGTTTTTTTGATGTCGAGTCGAAACGGTTTGACCGATTCACTTGAAATTTTGCACGAATGTTCTTCTTATTACACGGAATTAATGGTATAAAACTGGTTGGAATAAATTAACCCCTTTCGGCCCGGCGGGCTTCCAAAAAATTTTGTGTTTCCGATTTGTGTCCAATTTTACAGGGTGGTTTTGCAGTCAAAAAGAGAGGCTGGCACAAATTTTTGTTGGGTTCGGTTAACCCGTTTGGGCACGAGGGCGCAATGAAGCTTTTTCAATGTTTTTGATGTCGAGCCGAAACATTTTGACCGATTGACTTGAAATTTTGCACAAATGTTCCTCTTAGCAACCGCAATTAGTTGCATAAATTTGGTTGGAATAATTTAACCCATTTCGACCGGGCGGGCTTCCAAAAAATTTTGTGTTTCCGATTTGTGTCCAATTTTACAAGGTGGTTTCGCAGTCGAAAATAAAGTCTGGGACAAATTTTTGTTGAATTCGGTTAACCCGTTTGGGCACGAGAGTGCAAAGAAGCTTTTTCAATGTTTTTGATGTCGAGTCAAAACTGTTTGACCGATTGACTTGAAATTTTGCACAAATGTTCCTCTTAGCAACCGCATTTAGTTGTATAAATTTGGTTGGAATAAATTAACCCATTTCGGCCTGGCGGACTTTCGTGTTTTCGATTTGTGTCCAATTTTACAGGTTGATTTTGTAGTCTAAAAGAGAGGCTGCAAAAAGTTTTAGTTAAGTTCGATTAACCCATTTTCCACGACGACGCTATGAAGTTTTCTATATATTTTATTTTCTTATACGATTAAAAGTATTTTATTGAAAATTTTGTACCAGCATTTTAATTAAAACCCACAGGGTTAATTTGGTTTTGACCTGTTTGTGCGTTTTGAACAAAGATTCAATGAAATTTTCAGTTTTCTTCAAATGAAATCTAAAAATCAAAAAATTCAATTTGTTATATATAATGCTTAAATACATAGTATTTTAAAACAGTTTTTCCAAAAAATAAGCCTATATTTCTCTCATAAAATAATAAAAAAACGAGGAAGACCGTATTACAACTTTCAGGACTAAACAAAATATAAGTTGAAAAGCGAATTTTTAAACCTTTTCTAAACCATCGACTATATTTTATTCAAGCGTTGGCAATTCAAGAAAATCCCCTTTTGACCTATAGTCATTTTAATTCAGTTAACATTGTTCACCGGAAACCTACCATCCTCAACTATATCGTCAAGGAGCACCAAATTGTCAAGAAGCAGCATGTATAGAAAAATTAGAGATAATCGTTCAAATTGTTTTGCAAACTGTTTTTTAAAGTTTTTGTTTCGCAATCGATTAAAAGAACTCGACAAACCTTTTTTTTAAGTATCCCCCTAATTCAAAGAAGTTGTACCTACTTTCAAAAATTGGACGTAATTTACTTACAAATTTTTTTTTGAACAATCATCGGCAGAGGTTAACAACTTTCAAGTCTGTTAGTAAATTGAACTTCATTTTCAAAGAAGAACACATATACGAAATTTGAAGTTAATCTGTTAAATCATTTCTAATATATAGCAAAGCAACGAAAAAACCTATAAAAAGCTGTTGGGCCATGATGGGTTAACGGAACTCCACAAATATTTTTTTGTGGCATTTATAGGCAAAGTAGTATCTCAAAAAATTGGCTGAAACTTGCTTTTTTACAATTTTCAAGCTTCCGGGCAACGCCGGGTAAATCTGCTAGTATTATATATTATTATATATTATATTTTATATATATCATATTATATTTATAAAGCTATTATAAAAGAGCTTTGGTTTCGTATTTCCATTAGATTAAAAATAAATCTTGTAAAACAGTTGTTAATAAAACAATTTAAATATAAGGGCTTTCTTCATTTGGGAGAGCTGTAGCTTCGGAACGGTACGGAGTATAGAAAAAAGTTCTTAAATGAAATTTAAGGCATTCTAATTTCTACCGGTAGTTAAACTCTTTTTTTTTTATTTCAAAGAGTTCAAAAGTTTTGTGAACACACGAACAACGGACTGACGGACGGATAGTGAGCTTGGACCTAAAATATTTTTTTCAAAAGTTTTTGAAAATTTGCTTAGAACCAAACTCTAGTAGTAAGAGTTGTAAAATATAAAAATATTTTTAATTTCTTGTTTTATGAATAATGGAATCTGTAAGGGGAAATCATTTCAATATCGGTAACTATTTAGAAAGAACACTATCTTATATATGTTTATTATTATTAGCAGTATTTAAAAATTTTCAAGTCTGTGATAACATTTAATATAAATTTCAAAAAAAATAAAACACTTCAATAATTACAAAAATAATATGAAGTTATATGCATCATATAATTTCCAAATAAAGTATTCAAAGTATCTTTTTTGAATTGAAATGCTTCTATGATTTTAAAATCAATTAAATTTTTAAATTAAATTGTAAAATTTTTCCAAGAAAATTTTCTCTGATTTCTTTTCATCAATTATACAAAAAATTTAATTGTTGACGTATTTTGTATTCTTAGTAAAAAAGAGAATTTCCAGATTTTTCCTTTTAAATTTATATGTCAAAATTTTGCTTTAAGCTTAATTAATTAGTTGCAATAAAATATATATTGTATATATGAAAAGCTTTTTTATGCAGCTAGAGAAGGGGTTGGTAAGAAATTGCAAAACAAAATCTTTAAAGACAAAAACCCTATACAAAACCCCAAAAATCCTCACAACCAAAATTTAAAAACCAAAATATCCAAAATCAAAATTCGCTAAAAATAAATTTCCATAAGACAAAACGCCGGAAACCAAAATCCCAAAAATCATAATTCTAAACTTTAATTTGGTAACCATCCATAAAATTTTTATAAATATTATGGATAAGGGCAGAACCCTGACTTTGTAACAATTTGGTAAGAGATTTCGGCAACTTTGGTTTTAGGGGTTTTTCTTGCATTATTTCCGATTTTTGGAATGTTTTTTATAAATCTTCTCGTAAAATTTCTTAGCAAAATTCTGTCCTGGGGGACTTTGTACCGCATAAAATTCTTATTTATATTCTGGATAAGGGCAGAACCTTGATTTTGTAATAATTTGGTTAAATATTTCGGCAAATTTGGGTTTAGGGGTTTGTCTTGCAGAATTTCAACTTTTGGAATGTTTTTTATAGATTTTCTCGTAAAATTTTCTAGTAAAATTTTGTCCTGGTGGACTTTGTACCGCTTCCCGAAAAATTAATTTTAAAGAACTTGGAGCTGGATAACATTTAATAATTATGATCCTGAGTAAATTCTTAATCTTGAGAGTTGATGATTTTCTCAAAAAGCAATGACACAAATGTAAAAATTAATTTAAAAAAATTTTCAGGAAGTGGAAAATTTTCCAGATAATAAAAAAGGGAAAACTTAAATTTAACACACATTTTTTCGCTATTACGTATAACTTCACAATTTTTATTAAGACTTTTTTAATAAATTTTCAACAAGTACTTTCACTTCAGTACAAATAACCAACTACTTTAATATAGAGTAATGAAAATTTTTAAAAATATTTTTCAAGAATTCATTTTTTTTTAAAGTACTTCTTTTTTTTAAAGGAAAAACTATTTTACACTTCTTTTTATGACACATATGTTGTTCAAAGACAGGAAATAAAAAAATTTTCAAAGAATATTGTATATAATATTGTGGAAGAAAAAATTATGCCACTTTATGATATGAAAAGAAAAGTTGAAAAAGAAAACTTTTTTGGATTTTCTTATGTGCATTTTTAATATACTCGTACTTGTATAAAATACCATTTTCATTCTTTTTCACTTTCAAGCTTTAACGTTTTTAGAAATCGTTTTAAGTGTTAACAATGCACAACATAATAATGTGATAAAAATAGAAAAGTTAAACTTCAAAAAAGTGAAAAAAAAATTTAATTTAATATTTTTGAAACGAAAAGAATTTGGCTTTTTTATATAATGCATATTGCATAAAATAACAAAGTGTTTAAAGTTTTCTAACGAAAATATATAAATTACAGTACTTGCGTTTTCCTTACAAAACTTATTAGCTAACCACTTTTGTAGTCAATAGAGTGAGAATGTAAAGTTAAAAGAACTTAACTGTGCAGTGTGTAGTAATTGTGAATGTGTTTACTACGATGACTTAGTAGTGATTTTTCTAATATTCTGCTTAATCTGTAATTAAATTTCCAAAAATTCTCCCAATCCTTCTCTGCAACCATCCCTATCTCTGTAACCAAACTGGGAAATTATATCAAAGGTGCATTTCTAAAAGAAAGATTAAAAAACGGTGTGGTTTGGGTGTGTTAAGGTCGCACATATCCCAAAAGACTACCACAAAGTTCCAATGGGTGGCTTACAAACTTTTCCCTCGTAAAAAAAATAAATTAAATCTAAATAGAACAATATTTTTCTAAAAGATCCTTGAAATAAAATAAATTATGTTTTTGAAACTTAAATAATCGATCCCTTGAGAAAAAACTTCTCTCACTGTTCATTAAATGGCCCAAGTTTATAGAGTAAACCACTTACACAATAATTATCTAATTTCTTTTTAAATAAACTTGATTAAAAACAAAGCAGTAGTCCAATAATTTCAACCTGGTTTAATACATTTTTCTACATAAATAACATTCAATTATATTATGTCCTTGAAATAAATTTAAGACTCGAGGAAATCCCGTTATTTCTTGTAATTAAAGTAAAAGTTTTATAAATAAAAGAGGGGATAATGGGAATAAAAGAATAAAGTTTGTTAGTTTTATTTAAAACAAAAAAAAACTTTACCAATTCTGATTTAATTGCTGTATATTAATTTTTACAAATACACACATATGTTTACGGTAAATTAAAAACAATTTTATTAATTATTTAAATCTAAAACTAACTGCAACTTATAAGTTTTCTTTTATGTATGGTAGTATAGTATAATTATAGAAACTTGTATCTATATTTACCGAAACATTGCTTTCAAATTGTTTAACAACTACTAAAGTTACCATATTCTAAAAAAACTTATTTTGAATAAATTGCGAAACTATAAAACTTTTAATAACATTATAAAGGTTGTATAGAATGAGGATTGTATAAAATTATAAAACAACAATAGAAAATATATTTGAGGAAGTCCAGACTGAATTTTGTAATAATGCGAAATAACGGTAAAGTTTTTCAATTAGTTTAGCTGTTTGATCGTTATACGATTTTAGTGGAGTATTTGTTTTTTTTCACAGTTTTTTTGTACAGTTAATTAGAAATGGAATGTTATTTTGATTTTTATGGAATACAATAAGCGCTAGATATTGTTTTCGTACCAAAAATTGGAACCTGAGGTTTTTGCAAATATTTACTACGCTGGTGTGCAGAAAACCAAAACGTTTTTTTGTGATGTCCGTCTTTGGCTGTGTTTGTCTGATTACACACGTATACAGCATAAACGAATGAACGAAGTATTTTCAAACTTCATATAAAAGGTGTTGTTGTTAACATTATGAATTGATGACTTTAGGAAAAAAGCAACGCTCCCCCCTCCTAGTCACAAAAAAAGGTAAAAATTAAACACAAATTTACAACTTTTTTCTAAAATTTCTGGAAAAAGGTATGTATCCGCTTTTTCCAGAAGACTTAACACAAACCAACCTCGATATAGCTTGGATATTTCACATATTTAAGTGACTTGACTTTGATTTTAAGCAAAAGTTACTATGGTTTTATTGCATGGCATCTAAAATTTATTGTGGATTAGTAGATGAGTCAAAAATTAAGTTGAAAGAATTTAAAATAATTTCTTAGAGACGAAAGGGACATATGACTCGAACGAGTAATTTAAAAGTCCCCAGGAAAAAAGGACTTATGACTTATTTTTTTGGGGACTTTTGACTTATTAGTTAAAGTCATAAGTCCCCGGGGACTTTTGTCTCGTTAACCGAGTCATAAGCCCCCCTGGGGACTTTTTACATGCCACCTATGCTACGTATTATGGTATATTTAGATTCTAGAGTGTAGTGAGCAATGATTCCTTAGAAAAAACTCATTTAAGTTTATTTGTTCGTCTAAGACAAATAAAAAGCATCAAAACTGATTGTCAAACCAATAAAGGATTAATTATTGAAAATTACTCTACAACTCAAAATGCATTGAGAATTTAAATATCTTTATTTCATAATAGTTTAATTAATTAAAAAAGTAATCTAAAGATTGATTAATCAGATGATAGATTATGATTGTAGGATCTATAAAATATTTTTAATGTCACCTGGTATTTAAAAATTTAAAAAATTTATTTAATTTATTCATTTAATCAATATATACAATTAAGTGTATATGCACATTTTTACAAAGTTACTGTAATTTTTTATCACTTTTATTTCATCTTATATTCACAAAAATATTTTCTTCATTTGATATCATCATCCTTCATACATGGCGACATGGATACACAGAAATTAGAATTAAATAAAAAAATCCATTCTTTTCTATTCCATTCCAAGTTTTTTTTGCATTTTCATCTGTCCCAGTTTTTCCTTTTGTTTTTGTTTCTTTCTCATTTCCATTTGAAGTCGTCTTCTCCATCCAACTACAATTCATTAGTCAGAATAAATTATTTAAGGCCACTAAACATTTTGTATTGTTGGTATTGTTGTTGTTGTTGTTGTTTTTGTTGCTGCTGCTGCTGTTGAATAAAAATAATCTTTCAACATAAATCCAACATTTAAGAATTAATTGACAATCATTAACCGTAAATTGAAATAATTTTATGTATATGTTGTGTGTGTATGATTTGGTTTTTATTTTATTTTTAATCATTTCTTAGTTTCAAGTGTTTAATTGTTAAGAGTTACTATAGTTACACACAACGTATATACTACCATCTATTGTTAAATAATTGCAGTATTTTTAAATATTTTTTACATTTTAGAAATAAAAAATTAAAAAAAAAAATTATCTCAAATCTTTGTCGTGCTTCTTGCATCCTCCCTTTTGGTTATATTTTATTTTTAATTTAAAGTGAATATTATACAGTTATTCTTGTATTCATGTATACATACCTACATACAGATATACGAGTACTTGTATATTTACTGTTAAATTATGGTAACAATTTACTGAGTACTGGTATATAGTTGCAAAAAAACACTCTGTTATACTTATGAGTACTTATTTAAGTTTGTGTTTTGTGTATCCACCTACTCTGTGTCTGTTTTAATTTATTTTAGATTTTTATGCAGTACAGTTTAGAAGTTTTGTATGCTACTGATTCGAGAAATTTATTTTAATTTGTTTTTTTGTCTCTAAACAATGAATGGAAAAAACAATAGGGAATTGTTAGATGTATATGTTTGTATACATGTATTTTAGTAATGTGTATATACATAATTAAGAAAAAAAGAAATTTAATTCCTGGAATTTTTGAACAAACTATACTATACTTTGTACAATAAACAGAATAGAATGTGTAGGAATTGATATAATGTTAGATATTAGATATACTCGTAGAATAAAAAGTTGAAAAAGTTTTTTAATTCTTCCCAGAAAAGATGATCTGGAATAAAACTGAATGTTTATTTAGTTCTGGGATAAAACTGAATTAATTGTTGTTGGATTTTTAAGTTGTTCTTCAAAATTATGGAGTATAGCAACAAATAGTTGAGTGGGTAAAGGACAGGGCAGTTAGGGTTTTTAGGTCGAGAATTTTACTCTTTAAATTCACCTTCCCCCGTGCAGTTCCTAGGTAGGAGGATGAACTTCCAAACTACATAAGCTGTATAACGGCTAGTGAATAAGTCGGAGTAAGGAATGGGAAGAAGGAAGAAATAAGACCAATTATAAAGTTATTTCAATATTTTAATTTAATGTTTTTCTGTGGTGAGAAAACAGTTCTAGACTATCTGTTTTAACAAACAGAGTATTTGCTTCTGATTACTAGATAATTATATCTTAAGGTATAGGAAACTCAGTTACATGTTCAATATACTTCATCTAAATATAAGAATATGTTCAATGCCCTCAATCCTGTTCCAACATGAACCTATGATAAGGATTAGCTTCTAAGCCTAACAGTTCAGCAAGTAAAACATAGAGCAAGAAAGCTTATAAGGTCTTATTTCAATAAAGAGGAATGCGAAAGGAACTATGATGAATGGACTAAATTGCGAACGAAGAGTGGCTCGAAGAAGCAAGAAAGACACTCGCCTGACTTAAGTATAGAAAATCGTATGAAACCTAATGAAAATATTCGTAATTTGTAATTTGAGTCTGGTACAAATTTGGAATTAGAATGATTTAAAAACATAATATAAGTGAAATAAAGGAATAAGAAACAAGGCCTACCGCAGAGTTACCAGAATTAGATCTTATTTCTCAAAAATAAAATTTTCAAAGTTCTTTTTCCAAAACAGTATTATAAACGTTAAAAAAGTTACCTGAGTTCATATTTCAATTTAAATTATTTTTAGAAAAAAAAATCAACATTGTTTTAGAAATCGTGATTATATGAATACTGATAAATTAGCATTTGTGCAATTATGCTATGCATCTCATAAATGCATTTTTTAAAACTCAAATAAAACCATGTTTTGCTTTCTTTTAAATTTCTCTTCATTGTTTATTCGTCTATGGTTGTGCTTTAATTGAAATACATACAGATAAATTAATATTGAGGTACTAAGATAATTTCTCTAACACATACCACTTATTTCATTCTCAGAATTTAGGAAAGAATTTTTAATGAGTACTGATTAAATTTTTCAATTATTTGAAAACTTTAAAAACAATTTTCAACTGCCTTGAATTATAAAAATAGCTTTAACACAAATTTATATCTATGCATTGCCTTGCAAAACAATATACAAGGCAATGATCTATGTATAAGAAAACTTTTTTGAAAAATTCAATTCAATTATTTCTCCCCAAAAATTTTTAGACATTAAAGTTTTTAAAATTAAAAAACGAAATCTGTACTTTTTTACGTAGGGATTGGGATTTTAATAATTAAAACAAATACCGATTTTTTGATTTTCTTTTTGTTCATCAGACATTTTACCAGACGTCTGAAAAGGATATGTCTAAAAAAAAAAGGCCCATTGGAAAAATTAAAATAAAAAAAAAAAATTGAAAATAATTCCATTGAGATGATACGGCTGTTTTTAAAACTTTTGTGAAACTTTTGTATTTAGAAATTTTACACAAACAACAAAACTAATAATCGCTCTCATTTATAATTTCATTATGAACAGCACAACTTTAAGCCTTGCGTGATAAAATTGAAAGGAGCCCTATTAGTTACAAAATTACTTAATTAACTAAATTTTTTAAATAAAATTATCCCTTTTTTTAAAAACAAAAATCCAAATCCCAATCAAATCCCAAAAAAGAGATGATGCTAATAAAAAACGACGAGTCAAAAAAGTATTGACTCATACTACAACAGTAGGTGTTATATTAGAAACATGGCTGATTGTATTAAAATTTTTAAAAAAAAAATATAAAAAATGAAATTTTATTTGTGGCACAGATAAATTATACTATGGATTAGAATGTTCTATTATTAGAAAATACGTTTTTTAACCAGGGAATAAATAAAATAGAGGAATTTATTACGCACTGAAGTAGGATTAATAAAAGAATAGGCATGATTTTTAGATTTTTTACTTGTGTACATGGTTAAATGTAGAAAAAAAACTGATGAAGGTTCTTTCACTCAAACCAATACTATAATTGAGTTGTGTTATAATAAATTATCTGATAATATTAGGATTAAGTTAATTTTCGATTTAAATTTTGATACTTAAGAGATGAAAAATTAGGGTGGTATTGGAAAATTTTTATAATGCTTAGTTTAAGAGAGTCTTATTTATTCAGTGTCTATTGGAAATAATGGTTAGTTGGTAAACTCAAATTAAATCTTTGAATACAGATCTTGTTCAGGGATACGTTCGACTTATTTAATAAATTTTATTTAATATTACAAATCATATTAAATTTTTAAATATTTCCATACTATATCATCGTCTATTTCATGCATCATTATAGTTTCAAACCTCTTATTAAACTTTAACTCCTATAAGTCATATTATGTTATATATTAATCATAAAGAATATTTTGTAGACTATAGTTCAGTAATTTTTTTTTAATGAAGGAAACGTACGTACGATGTACGGAACCACGCTTTCTCGGGGTTTAAAAGCAAAAAATATTTAATCTCAAAAACCAACGACGCCGCAATTTAAAAGATATTTTTTAAGAAAGTGTTTATTACGGGCTTATGCCATTCTTAAATTTTTTAATTACATAAATTGCATATTTATAGGAGCAAGTGATGTAATGACTAATAAGGTTCCTATATCGTAAACTTGAATTATATTATTACATTGCTTGTAAATTTTTAAAATTTTTAGAAGTTAAAAGTTGATTAATTTTAAAACAAATGTTAATTGTATCTATAAAATAATTATAAATTAGGCCCTACATATAACTTCCACTTTTAATTTAAAAAACTTTCTAATTAGATAATTCCATTATAACCAGCCTTTCAAACCCCAGTGATCAACCATATAATAAATAACTTATCCGTAAATTTTATCCTATTCCAAAATTTATTTAAAATATACTCTTTTCACATGAATTTGGTCTTTTTCTAAATTAAATTAGTTTTCCTTCAAGAAGTTGAAATAACATAATTTAAAAAACCCTAGTCATCAATTTTGTAATGCAAGGGGAAAAAGAAAAATAAATTATGCTTAAAGAAATTGCACCTAAATTTTTGGGGAATAATTTTAAAGGCGGGCTTAAGAGTCGAACTTTTTTAATTTTTCTTGCTATATTTGGATTCTTCAATAAAATCTGTGAGTACCTTTTTCCAATATGTTATTTTGACTGCTGGATCTTAAAAAACGAGATTGATTAAAAAAATATCAATTTAATGAGTGAAAAAGGACCAATTTCATGTGAAAATAGTACCTATATTTCTATTTTTTGTCCTAAAAAATTACAAATTTTACACTTTGTATGTCACATCTTGGCAATTACTTAAATGAACAAAGATAAAAAAAAATCAACATATTTTGTCTCTTTTTTTTTGCTTTACATCATTTACACCTGTACAAACACTTTTTTTTTAATAAATAAGAAAAAAACAATAAAAAAAAACAGAAGAATTTAAAAAGGTGTTAACAAGAATTATTTTTTGTTACCTTTTGATGAATTGTTATGTGAGTGTAAATTTGTTAGTTAACATAAAAATAAACCAAAATAAAAATAAACAAAATGGCAATTTTTTTAAATAAAATTAAAAAAGAAAACAAGAAATAAAAAAAGAAAAACAAATGTTGACATTTAATGAAGTTTGTCTAAAAAAAAAAAAATGTTAAACCATTTCACCCAAACCAAATTAAACCAAGAAACAGATCAAGACAAACAAAACAAGAGGAAACATAAAACAGATTTTTTACAAAGTCATGATAATTTTCTTAAAATTAATCTATAAAGGATTTCTCTTTGCTCTTTGTTTCGTTTTCATATCCTGCAAGTATCTGAAGATACATTATTTTGTGTTAAGTAAAATTATAAAAAACTCAAAGAATAAAAAAAATATTGCTAGAGGTGAAGTTAAGAATATATTGAAGGAAATATATGTGGGAATTTTAAAATTTAAAAAGCAAATTAAAGTGATGAGCTTACTACTATTTAAAAGTGGGACATATAGTTAGTACCTACATAATAGTCAATAAAATTATTTAATCCCAAAATTATTAGTTTTAAACTTAAGTTTTATGAAAAGATATATTTTGAGGAATATGTTTGTTAAACTATAAATTGCAATTCAATACAATTAATATGAGGTGAACACTTGCACTTTTCTATCTCAGTTTTTTGAAAATATTTCCCAAGTATATTAATTATCCACTCTTCGAAACTTCGCGAGCTTTTATTTCTCTAGCTTTTATTTAATACGCTGTCGTTATCAAATTATTTTTTTCCTAGAATCATCGTCAGAAATTTAAAAAATAATGACAGTTAGTACTCAATTTTAAAGAGTCGAATAAACAGAATCAACAACAAAAAATAAAAAAATTATGTCTGAATATATTTTACAACCATTTCCAGTTCCCTCAAATCAGACCAACTACATTAAGGCCAAAAAGCCTATTTTGTGCTTTATTTCACTTGGTTAAAGTTTCATTTCTAATTCCAATTCTTGTAATGAGAGATCGTATCGAAAGTCGGTTGATCAGGATTCTGTTTTATTAAAATATCGTTTTTTTTAAATCCTAGATCCTTACTAATACAGAATTCAACATCAACATACATGTTTTTTAAAAAAGTTGTAAAATTTTACAATATTATCAGTACTGTTCAGAGTCTTCCTTCACCCTCCTGTTTTGAGTCCTCCTTCAGCTGTAAGACATTCAAATACCATAGACACCTAGTATAAGATTATGATATCATAGTTAACCGTTATCATAATATCGAATAAATAATTATAAAATAGTACCGCATACAAAACATTCAAGCATGGCCACCCTAATAAAACACATCAATTTTTTTTTTTCAACACATTATCTAAATTTTTCTATTATTTTAAAATGTAAAAGCACAACACAGGACATTCATTACACATACAAACATATGTATATTTTGACTGATGGCACTTTTTTTATTCATTTAAACAAGTCTTAAAATATGCTATGGATTTATTTTAAAAGAATAATATGATAAATGGAAAAAAGCTTTTGTTTAAGATTATATTGTAAACACACATTTATATATATATATATATATATATATATATATATATATATAATATCCAAAAGTAGCTTTAACAATTTATTATGAAAGGAAGCAAACAAAGTACAAAAAAATAAACAAAATATGTTTCTATAATCTTTGTTTATTTTTGAAAATTGAGACGTTCTTCTGGAACTGGGCAAACTAATCAAATTTTTTGTCATCTTTATTCATTTATTTTAATGGAAAAATGTGGTCATTATTCTTTACATTTTTACCTTTGACAAAATTTAAAACAAAAATTAAGATAAAATTTTGTTTTTTGATTAATAAGGGAACAAAGAAATTTAAAGGAAAATTGAAACACAAAAATCTTGTAATTTAATTTCATGTTATGATAAATTTTAAAAATTATTTTTTAAATAATATCTTTTGAAGTTAAATTAATTGTTTTTATATTAATTATAAAACAAAATATTTTTATTTAATAAAATGGGATTATAATTTCATGTAATTTATTTTATTCTCTTCTAAAATAATTGGATTTTAGTTTTAAGGTGGGAATTAACAAGAAAATATGAAAATATCTCGGAAAACGGGAAACCTCTGAATTTGAAACAAACTCAAATCCCTCCTATATTGGTTTCTCGAGGAAAGCATTCAATATGAAGAAAGTGCCACCCTAAAACCTCCTTTAATCAAAATATTGAAACTTTTATTTAGTAAAAAACGATAAAGTATTTCTACTTATTGTTTTGAAATACATTTTTGGATATCGTCCCGAGCTTCTGGAACTTCTTTTAAGCTTCTCTGTCCAAACTACTTAACACTTTATTTAGAATTTATATCTAATCTATATTAACAATATTGCATATAACAAATATTATTATAATCTGAAAAAGGGGATTATCAAAATTTAGAACCAACTGCAAAATCTCTTCTAGTTTAAAGTCTGTAGTACAATTATAAATATTTCGAAAAAGGCTTCCAGAAATTTTGATTTTTAAGAGTTGGATATAAAGTTAGGGTATTCTCCTTTTCTGAACATTTATATACCTAACTATTTTTGTGCTATTGTAAATGGCAGGTTTCCTAAAGTTGAACTCGAAATAGGGAATTCAGCTTTTTTCCAAAATATTTAAGCGAGTGTTGCCATTAGAGATATAAGAGTTATTCGTTTAATATATTTTTCGAAATATTTTTTTGAAATATACTGGCCAATTCGACTTCATTTCGGTTTTTTACATTTGACTATATTTTTTAAATTGAATTGACTTTATTTCGTTCGACTTTATTTCACCTTCCCATAAACATTTTTTATTTAAAATTTTAAACTTTGCCGGAGATATAGTTGTTTAACCCATCAGTTAAAGTTTCCTACCTAAATTGTCCTAAATTCTTGCCGAAACTTTCCTTCCTTAGATTCCTTTTTGAAGCAGATTTAATTTCTGAGAAATTAATTGTATTCCAAACAATATATTTGTGAATCTAAATTTTAGAAACTTCCAAATTTAATAAAATTATACATTAACATTAAATTTACATTCAATTTTCATTTTTTATCTGTTATTGTAAAACAGAAGAATGGAAATTTTTTAAAAATAACAGGAAAATATGTTTACAATGGATATTCGGAAAATTAATTTACTTTTCTAGTCTTTTAAAACTACAATGGACGTAAATTTTTTTAACAAAGTCAAGAATTCAATTCACGGTCTATTCCTGTAGGGATGGGTAAAGGAATTCCCTTTGCTGTACTTTTGGTAGATGGTGGTGGGAATTTCTTTCAAAAGATGAAAATTGTTGTTAATATTGTTTTTATATTTTTAAATTCAAATCTATTTGTGGATAGCCTTTTAAAAAGATTATTAAAATATAATAGGAAACATTTTTAAATTTTTTAACAAAAGATGGTTTTAAGAATGACAAAAGGAGAATAAATAGGCTAAAATAAAAGGTAACTTAAGTGTTTCTAATATTTTCCAAGACCCATTGATTTCTTATAATTATTATTACTGAACCGAAGATTCTATCATTAAAAATTAAAAAGTTTAGCAAGAAATACATATTTTTGTATTAAATCGAATTCAAAGTGAAAACTCTCCTAAATCAAATTTCGAATTGCATAACTTCAAAATTGATACTTATACAGATGCGGATAAAAAGCCGTATTGACTTGGTCTCAATTTATTCAGTTTCAAAACAATTATTTAAAATTATTCAAGAGATTCTACCATGAATTTGGATTCTGGAAGCTTCCAATCGAACCAAGGCCAAACGAGCATTTCTCAGAGACCAATAAAGATAGAACCAGCAACCTGGATAATAAGGCGTTTCTTTCTGTTATCCTCGTGTCTTTACAGTAAAGAATGAATTGGAGGGGTACCACCTTCAGACCTCATAAGACTTAAAAGCATATCTTCAAAATTAAGTTCTGTCTTGCTTGTATCATGTCCTTAAGATTTGGGTTGAATTGAAATGGTGGTTCAGAAACCTCTCCATTATACTTAATGTTCCTCAAATTTTATATGAGTTGAATTAGAGGTTTGTGTATTTGTCAATTGAAATTTTCAGATATAAGGTATTACTAAGTAAGTGCCATCGATTTACTTTTGTTTCATTACTTATGTTTTTTTTTCCTTTTTTTTTAAGCGCAAACAATTCAAATGTTATGCTAATAAGTCAGTCTCTACCATAGGTACATGTTGGAACAGTAGGTCATATTTTATTCGTGTTATTACAATTTACAATTCCACATACAATTTAAACATGATACAGTACTAGGCATTATAACATGTAGAAACGCCCTAGATTTTCAAGAAACTCTATTTTGTTTATATTGCAATAATTTGTATTTGAGTAAAATGCATTCTATATCTGTGAATAATATTATTCAATTAAATTATTTGTTTATATTTTGCATTTGTTTATATTGTTATGTCAATGTATTCGCCAATGGCGAATGGTAGCTGAGTCGAGTCGAAAAGCAGAAATTTTTTTTCACTTTCACTGGGATTCGAGCCCGGGCCTTTTGCATGAAAGGTCGCACTCTAACTACTGTGCCACCCAGCCGAGTTGCTTCTTATTCTTTTTTCAGGAAAATAGAGTTTCCGCAAAACTGATTCAACTGGCCCTATTGTAGACTATTTATATCAGGTATGACAAATTTTTTCGAAAACATAGTCATTATTAACTAATAGGCCTTCACCTTTATTTGCGTATACAGAGTGCATTTACAAATAAGCCAATTTTGAATAGACAAGTGCCCAAAATAATATTTAACAGAAAATTTTCTTGGTTCAGAATTTAAAATGCACTTTTAAAATGAACCACATAAATACACATAATCCTTCTAAGCTTCAACAAAATTCTAATTTGTATTCTTCTGGGTATTGTTATGTCTTAAGTTAAGACTTCTTTAAACTTATGTGATATTTAAAAATCATGTCCTTGACAAAAAACAAATTTTGAATAAAAATGGAAAAGACTTTGAAAAAAAAATCATTACAAATAAAACACAAGGCCAAATTGTGTTCGTAGTCAGACTTTTTTCTAAAAAATTTCTATATCTTTGGTTTTTATGCAAATGTTGTACAACTCATAATATTCCATGTATCTTTTTTCATTTTTTTAAATATTTTTTTTTTTTTAAATTCCATTTTTCTCTGCCATCATTTCTTTATTTCATTATTTTCTTTCTGTGATTATTTTTTTTAACATTTTCACTCGGTTTTTTCTCTGCTTCTCACTTTTCTAAATTAGTTTACTTATCTCTTTAGATGTGGTTTTTGTGGTAATAGAAATAGAGTTTTTTCCTTGTTGCATTTTAAAATGCATTACACTTGAATAACTTTATTGGTAAGAAGTTTTTTTTTTTACTATTTTTATACTTTTTTTTATTCCTGTATTCATTGACTGCATACTTTATTCTATGTACAGTTAATTTTCTATGCTTTTAGTAGACTAAGAATATATTTTATATAGTAGATTTTTTTTAAATAAAAAATTAAACAAAAAAAGAGGTTCAGTAAATGATTTGGCGCCCTTAAGCGAAATAGTAAAATTAAATTCTCGCGAATGTGGTAAAATTAATTATAAAAAAACAAAAAAAAACAGAATTGGAGTATGTTTTTGAAAAGAAATTAATTTAAATATGCATGTATTTTCTTGCAGTTATCAAGAAGCATGTATATATATACCTATATAGTGTTTAACGGTATTTAATTTCATATAACCCGGAAGGTGCTTAAATATAATGTTCTTATTTTAGATTCATCGTATTTAAAAATATTTTTATATACTTGATATAAATTTAATTAAATTTCTTAATTTTAAATAGATACATGTATGCATCTTCAGATAATTATAAAACTTCACTTTCACATTTCAATAATGATGTTCTATTTTGTGGAAGTGGGTGTGATTATAATTAGGGAAACTCTTATCTGTACTATCTGTTGAGCAAATATTAATATGTAAGCTTTGGGGTACGAGAATATCATGATTTATGATTGTTAACTACAAATAATCCTTTTTTTAGGAAGGATTGTGGAAAGCCACTTAATATAACTATGTCAGTGCGTACTCTTTTTGAACTACGCTTTTTAAAGGAACTAGCGATGCCAATTTAAAAAAACCAAAAATATGGAGTTGAAAGATTTTCAGAGAATTTTGTTAAATTTAAGATTATTGGATTATGGAGGAGGGAAAGTATTGGTTAAGATATTAACAAGAATTAAGCTAATTCGCACACATTCAGGCATATATGAATTATCACTTTAGGGAACACATTGTATGAAGTATGTTTCCATAAGTGTGAGTTTTTTACATTCGAAAACAGTGAACAGGTTTTAATCTATTCTTCATATCTTTAGAACAAGGTTAATTATCCAACTCTAAAGCAATGACTGAGTAGAGTGAAAACCGAAATGACACTAGCCATATGTTCTTTATATAATATGTACAAGTACAATAACATAGGCTCCCATTCAAATGTGTATTAAACTCCATTTTCAGCCTTATTTACTGTTAATATGGATACCAATGTATATGTATATGTATATGAATATGGATATGTATACTAAAATATGAATTTGAAGATTAACCGAATACTCACTCAAAATATTCTTGCCACTTCTTTGTTTTTATATCTCTCAATATTTTCCTGTTAATGCCTTGCGTCGAACTTATTGAAGACAAAAGTTATATAAGTTATACAACAAGCACCTAATTCCCTTTTTCAAAGTGTCTTTATAAGTTAACTGCAAGTGATTCGTAATATTAATTTATCAATATTCATTTCTTTGAACTGATATTCTTATCATTTCTTTGGAATCCTGCACTATACATACTTGTCAATTTTAATTTTTAATAGGTGAGTGATTTTAACTATAATCAAACTTCATTGGTTTGTTGTCAAACATGGTATTTGGTGCAACAAATATTTATCAAAAATTTATTATTGGATTATTTGATTAGTGATAAGTTGTTGATGCAATAGGGTGCGGATATAAAAAATTGTTTACTGGAAAACTGAAATTTTATCATATTCCGATACCTTATTTCAGTAATATTCCAACCAAATTTAATTCCAATAATAGTTTCATTTTATTCATAACAAAAATATCATTTCAATAAAAACTCATATCCAATATAGAAAATCTGTTATATATATAAAAATGTTTTTTTTTATATTATTGCATAAATATACATATTTGGAAAATCAAGATGTGATTTGTTCATTTAAACTTTAACATTAAATTTATGACTTCCAACTTTTCATATTAATAAAATTTTAATGAAACTTCTTGGAAAAAAACACCAACAGCAGCATCAAGAATAAATTGAAAAACATTTTGACAACACATTTGAAATGATTTATGTCATCTTAATCCATCAATATCATTATCATACTTGTCATCATAATCATCAGCGAAATAAACTTTTCTGTCTCCTGTAACACTTTTTTCTTCGCGAGAATTTCTACATAATTTAAGTGAAATTTTATACTTGTTGTTTGTTTTCTCAACAAAATGCATTTATAATGGGGGGTTCCCCATTCGGTTGAATCGTTTTATTACTAAAACTTTTTTTTTAAATAAAATAATATTGAAACTTTAATATTGAAAATATAAATAGAATTAATAAAAACAATAATATATGAATGAGACTATAAAAAACCAATTTAATGAATTTAGAAATTGAGTATCAGATTGGGTTTTGGAAGTTGCTTTAAATGGAAAAATTTATCGGAAAAGTCATGGTAATAATCAGTATTTCGGGAATAGATTTTAGAGCTCTTTTCAGTTATAGTTATAAAAATTTTATTAATAAAAAATTTGTATGTATGAAAATATAATAAATTTTAAAAATTATTGCATAAGTCAAATAATATTAAATTATTTCAATAAAAAAATCAAAGTGGAAAAGTTTTGATTTAAAAATAAAATTTAAATTTTAATGGTAATAATAATTTTAAAATTAAAATAAATTTTAATTTTATATGAAAGTAAAAAAACATCAACAATAAAATGGTTATTAGTGAATTAGAATATTAACTTAAAGAGACTTTTTATTGCATCTTCCATTTTGGTGAATATTAATTATTCATTATTTGAGTGTTGTTATGAGGGATTTTACATCCCAATTATAAAAGATGACGGAATAGAAGAGTAATTCAATTCAAATTAATTAGGTAATCATTCAGAGTAATGAGGTAAATGTTAATTGAAGAGTTTAGAGAAGGAACGGAGATTCCCTTAACAATTAAACCACATTTTTAATAAAAATAATACTAAAGGTATCCGTAAATAAATTATGCTCTAATTGAGCTTTTAGGAGCGAGTTATGTACCCTGTACTAAACTAATAAATTCCTACGTAACTATACTTTTTATTAAACCATAAACTCATAATCACAAATATAACATAATCAGCATATTTAAGACACGTTGTTTTTATATTTAAATTCTAAATGAATATTTTCATTCTAATTGAATTCATATATAGGATTTGTATTTACTGTAAAATCATATTATAACAAAAAATGTAATAATGTAGAATCAGTTTTATCCAGTTTAAAATAAAAGCTTGTAAACGATTTGAATAATAACTGTACTAAAATTGTAGTCCTGACCTGAAAAGAATATGAAGAAATTTTTAAACCGGATTAATAAACCGGATTTTAATTAATAAATTTTAGCTTATAATGTAATAAATAAAAATTAAAAAGTGTTTGACTTACATGTAAAGGGTGGCTAAGTAACATAATTATCGTACCGTCTTGTAATACTTCTAGACTTATTATTAGGCTTCTACAGTGCTACATACATTGCCCGTAGAAAATCTTAATTAAATTTCAATTATTTGTTATATAACTTATAGAAAATTTTACGAAAATCTTTTGTGAGTTATAAATATTATTTAAATATTTTCTTACACAAGAATTCTTTTAAAATATTTTAATTAAAATTTAAAAAAAACTATTTTGTTTTTATAATTTTAATTAAAAACGCTGTAAATTTTCTTCTATTTATTGTAATTATATTGTTGCATTAATTAGATTAATATCCACTTGTATCTTAAATAAATGCTCCTAATCGTAGCACTATTACATTATATTGCTATTGTTATATATGTTGTTTTTCATCCTTTACATCTTTAACAAATGGATATTCGCAATATTTAAAAAAAAAAAACAGTCTATTTGGGTGTTGGACGAATTGTCACATTTCACACCTTAAGTGTCAAAAGAGTCAGAAAAATTAAAAGTGACAAGTGTGTTTTTAAAGTAAATATAATTAAAGAGTTAATTCACATCAGACAGTGCTATGTGGACTTCCTTCACAATTCTTCTCCAGATATCTGTAACTCTTACAGAATCTCTCCAATTTCTGGTTTCCTTTGTATTTAAATCTTCATTCATGGTATTTAAATCTTCATAGTCCATCTAATTCTTTGCGATTTTATAAATTTCCCATTCAATTACATTATTCTGTATTTGTTCTAATTCTATAATTTTTTACACCTCTTCTGATAGGTCCATAGATTTTTCTCAATACTCTTGTTTCAAATATCCTTATGTCTTTTAATTAAAGTGTCACTTCTGGAAAATATAATTAAAGTATCACTTAAATTTTCCTCTTAAAAACCAAACCTTAGCTATAAAGTATAAATTATTTTATAATTCTATTTCTTAATTGTTCCATTTCTTACCAATTTACAAAATTAAATTTTTTTAACTAAAAGTCCATTTTTATATATTATACATATATCTTTTCTAATTTAAAATTTTCCTTTCGTTTTTATCACATTTTAATCAAATTTTCATTTAAAAATCTTTTTCTTTCAGTTGTTGTTTTATTATAAAAATCTTTAAAATTTCATTCTACTCATGTACAATATGCGTACAAATTTTATTTTGTTAGGTTTAATTTTGTTTTTGTTTTTATTTTTGCTTTTTTTTTTTTTGAAACCTGTTTAAAAATTTTCTGCACGTATGATTCACTTACAAAAAAAAACAGAAAAACAAAATGGCTCTTAATAGTTTAAGAAAAAATATGTTAAAAAAAAATTGTTTGGCCTTTAGAGTGCTAAAAAAAAAAAATTTTAATTTGGGTCTAATGACACGTGGTCCTTTCCCTTAAAATTGACAATTCTACATTGCTCACTTTTACTCACTTGGAAAATACACAACTAAATGCGGGTGAAAGAGAAAACGGACCTAAAAACACACCCAAACATTATTTTTATAATAATTCATCACATGGTTTGTGTCTTAGATTACATAAGACCATGATATGAGAATGAGTGGTATGTTTGATGTGGTTATAAATAAACATAAGTTATCTAAAAAATGTTTTGTATATACACATATACGTAAATAAATAAATAAAAAAATACCCTAATTTTTTATTAAGTAAGATACAAAGTACATAAATAATCTGATAAGTTTTTTTTTGATTTTTTCTAATTCAAAACCCAAAATGTTTGCATATTCTTTAACAAATTTTTATATTCTTATTCTATCTTTTATTTTTTTATTCTTCAATTTATAATTTATAAGAATCTCAAGATTTTTGTCAATTTCAAAATAAATAGTGTTAGTGACATACGTTATACACATACGTTATATACATATATGTGATAAAATAAAAGAGTATGTGATGATAAAAAATTACGTAGAATTATACAAAAAATATTTACGTAAAAGGATCTAAATGACATCTATGGATTAAGAACAGAGTTTATTTTATGAAAGTGTATGAGTTATGTTGATTATTTGCTAACAATTTGATGATTTGGTCCAAGCATTTGTTTTTTTTTTGGTTGTTTTTTTCTAGTTTTTTTTGGGACATGAGTTTAATGAAGAATTTGTTATACAAAAATGACCTTAAGTAAAAACGAAAAGATTTACGTGATTTGAAATTTTATTATCTTTTAAAATATTTTATTTATCTGTAAATAGTAAAATGTGGGTGTTTAAACAGATTCTAAGCCTACAATATGTTGTACGTCATAGTATATATATATGAAATATATTATAATTTCTATAAAATTTATTGTATTATAAATAAAAATTGTTTAATAATTATTATATAAAGTTTCATAATTGCTGATACTAATCAAATAATTATAAATTATTAAATAACTGTATTTTAATTTTTGAAATATTCTGAGAAATTGTCAAAAGCGAAATCTAAATTTAAAACTCAAACAATCAAAACACAAATTCGCTATTGTGACTTTTTTTTATGATTTTTTCTATTCCAAAAATGTAATCATGACATTTGACATTTATAAAAAGTCACAATAGAGACTTAAGCTGTGATTT
Organism: Dolichopus griseipennis; assembly: GCA_963082915.1. Classification (NCBI taxonomy): domain Eukaryota; kingdom Metazoa; phylum Arthropoda; class Insecta; order Diptera; family Dolichopodidae; genus Dolichopus; species Dolichopus griseipennis. The sequence goes on along the minus strand of OY720442.1, from coordinate 140,514,973 downwards.
TTTAAAATGATTATGATTAAGATTATGATTTAAAAATTTTTTATAAATATTAAATTTTTATAAAATTAAAAACAAAAACAAAATTAATGTTTTTTCATCAACATTATGAAATGTTGATGTTTTTTGAAATAAAATAATTTTTAAATTATTTGTTTATTATTTTCAAAAAAAAAACTATTCATAAAAATTCAAATAATTGACTTTTAAAACGTCAAGTAATAAGTTTTTCAAATTGAACTTCAAGCTCACTAGATTCATTTTTTTTTTCACCACATTCAAATATTATGACTGGAGTTCTATAATACGAACTTGCTGATAGTATAAATAAATCATTAGTAAAAGCCAAATATTATTATAAAAATATATAATAAGTTCTGTACTATAAAATATAATAAGGTAATAAGGTAAAATAATATAACGTAGAAATTAAAGCGATAATGTAGCAAGTGTAAGATGCTTTGTGTCACAATTAAACGTTGATATTAACTGAATAATTAGGCTAAATATGTTTTAAATTGAAGTTGATCGAAATTATAAGTGAGTAATTAATTTTAATAACGGTTAAATTTTACGGTTGGAAGCACAGTGGTTAGAGAGCCGACCTTTCATGCTTATTAATCTAAAAGTTGAAAGAAAACAAAACTTAGGCCTAGTTTCGATAAATTTATTTACGTAATACTGAACTCCCCAATATTGTTGAAAACCTTGGCTGCCAGGGCTGCAATTGCCATTAAGGGTTGATTCTTATTTATCTTACATCTTTTACATCTTTTCTAAAATTGTATCTTAAAACTACTTTGATAGGAGGTATCTTAATTAATCGAAATACTTATTTAAATTTATTAACTTATTATTATCTCACATAATTATATTCTTAAAATTATTAAATCTTGCATATCTTTAGGCGAGGCAACAATTTTAATGTGGAAATATTGGCATTTTTTATAGAAATCTTATTATATTTACATCAGTAATTATTACTCACTTAGTAAAACATTACAATAAACTGTAATTCATAGTTTACAAGTGCTAGTCTGTTGGTAGAAAGATTCTACCCAACTATAAAGCAAACTCCAAAACAAAGTTGATGCTCATTGAGTAACTAAATGATTAGAAAGTTTAAAAATCATATTTATTAAATAAAATAAAAAACCAAATCCAGTATTGCAAAAATGCGAATTAAATTGCAAATTGTAGATTAATCATGCAGTCTATGAGAACCACTCATGCTCGTGTATATTGTGTATATTCTGGCTCACAATGTTATACATGTAAGCAGAAATTATACATATACATATTAAAAATCTAAAATATAATTTCTTTTTAAAAGAAAATAAAACTAACTTACATTTAAGTCAACTTTTGAATTTGACATTTCCAATTATTCAAACTGTCATATGACATGAAAAGAAAAATAGTTTTTCTAACAAATATCACTAATCACAATCAAAACAATATTTACTAACTTTTTCAATATTTTTTTAGTATATATTATTTTTTTTTGTCATAGAAAGTTTTTATTACTTTGAAATATTTCAGATTCATCTTATATTATTTGTCCAATGTCAAAGTAAAGTTTCCTTCTTCTTATCATATATACAGTGTGACTTGTGCATTCTTTACAAATTCTATTTTTCTCTACTTTGTAATTCTGAACATTTCCTTTTGGATCTGAGTAGATTGTGATGTAGTAGTTCTTCGAAAATTTTTTTTCAATTTTATAAAATTTGAAGCTTGCAATTTTTTTTTTACATTAATCTTATAATACAGTTCTGTCATGATTTTCTTGACATTGAAGAAACTTTTTGCTCTTTGACTTTGTGTTATATTAAAAAAAAAAAAATATTGAATTTCAAAGTTTATTTTGTTTTTTTGCAAAATAAAAAAAAATGGCAAACTTAAATAATATTATTATTATTACATACAAATAATAACTATATTTAAATAGTAATAAGCAAAAACATATAAAACTTTATTCTTTGTACAAACTTATTTTACCACATAAACTTTTCCAAAAATTAAATGGCTTATTTGTTTATTAAAAGGGATAACACTCTTTTAAAAACTTTCTCTTCTTATTTTTGGTTTCTTTTACTTTAAATAAATTTTTAAAATAAGACTTATTAAAAAGAGTTATTTTAAATTCATTAAAAATAGTTAAAAAAAAGTTCTAAAACAAGTGATGAAAAAAAAAACCAAGTGTTTTTAAAAAAGCACAATTTCAAATTTATATTGTATTACATACTGAGTTTAATTTTGGAAATATATACACTGGTGACGAAGTTACTGCTTACTTACTAATAGCCCTTCAATGGGGAAGGTTGCCAAATTTCTCAAGGACCTAGCTTTATCTAACCTGCCCCCCTTCCCTCTCCATTTTTGTAGGTTCTAGGAATTAAAATGTGAATTCCACAAAAATTTGGAATTTTACTTGGAATTATACTATCTAAGCAAAAATGGGTAAAACTGAGACAAAAACTTTTAACATATGTTAAAGTATAATGTTGGACCTTCAAATTTTGTATATTAACAAAAAAAAAATTGGACAGGTATTCAAGTTACAGGGGCTTAAAAATAGCAAAATTTAAATTTTCGAGCCCTTATAGGTCCTAAACAGGGGGCTTGACCAAAAAATTTTGTTAACTGACTTCTACTAATTTTTGAGGATCTAACTTCTCCCAAAATTGCATGACCCTATCTTAAATCGTTTAAGAGATATGTGGGACCAAAAATTTTGCAAAAATTGAGTTTTATATAATGCTCAACTGTAGTAATGTATGGCAACCCTATCAACATATTTTTGTAAAGTCTATAAAAGCAGCTCTCTTATCTACAGTTTTTCGATTGAAAATAAACCTAACAGAACTCTTTTTATATCAATTTAAATATAGGGACGGACGGACAGACGGACGGACAAATGGAAGGACAGAGTGAAGCTATATAGGCACATTTTTACAAAATTTTTTTTGAAAATGTGCTAAAACGACTTTGATGGATTTAAAAAATTATAAAAACTTTTAATTTTATCAATAGAATTTTTTCAAAAAACATTACCAACTGCATTTATAATCATGTTAAACTGAAAAAGTTTAACATGATTATAAAGTAACTTTTAACTTTGTGTCATTATTTTTAAGGAAAGCTTTGATTTTTAATTTTATTTGAATTCTTTCAAAATTATGAAATTAATTTTTTGAGGTCTAGAAAAAAGTTCTTCAAAATTGTGTTTGATAAAATTTGAAAAGTGGTTTTAATTCTTGAAATTCATAAAACTTTTAAAATTTTTGGAATTTAAAAGTTCTTGATGGTCAATTTAATTATTTGCTAAATTGATAGAGTAATCAAAAATAAGTAATCGAATTTGCAAAAGCGTATTTCCAAAATTAAATTAAATTAAGTCTCATGATAAGTTTTGGATGAAGATATTTTGAGTCGATTTGGTTTTTTAGTACCCCAAATTTTTACCAAAACTATATATAAATACCAGGATTAAATATTAATATTAATATAAAAACGAGGAAGAGTGTAGTAGAGTAGACTGCGTCAACTCTGGGATACCCGTATGACCGTAACATATACATTATATCATCTGGTTAATTACTTTTGCCAAAATTTAAAACATACAGCTTTATTAAGTAAAGCTCATATAAAAAAAGGGATTGTATGGCAGCTACTCGAACCCTCTGCAGTACACCAACCAAATTTTGATGAAACTTTGGCCATTACACTAAACTATTTTTGCTAAAATTTCAGACACCCAGCTTCAATAGTTATAGAGTTATGCTCATATAAAATAAGAAGTTGTACTCGAACCCATGGACCAAAATGGCTGGATTTAAATAGCGATGACGGCTCTTGCAAAAAAACGAATTTCCGAAAATTTCAATCGATTTTTTTTTCGATTCTGATCCGATCCATACACTTGAGTCTATATCTACCCCCCTCCTTCTCTGCGTCACAAACGTAATGGCAAATTTATTATACCCTTTGACTATAGTCATACGTGTATAATTATATATTAAGTTTAAATGTTAATCAAATTATATTATAATCTGTTTTCATTCAACTTTTCTAGGCTAAGCTAATTAAAGTATTTAAAGGAAAAATGATGTTTAAATTACAAAAAAAAAAAAAATGGAATGAAGAGTATATTTAAAAGTTTATTTATTTATTTATATGTACAATTCTCTATTCAATCATCTACAATGTAATAAGTCAGTGGTTCAGAATTTCCTATTCAGGGGAGCAGGTTTATATTTTTGCTATTATGATATAAGCTTTGATGATATAAATTATAAATAAAATTATTTAATTTGGATTTGAATTCGAGACCATTCGATTGAAAGGCCGACGTCCTAACCACTAGACCGTCGGTCGGATTAAATAGAATTGTAAATCTATAGCAATTTATACCCTACATCCGAAAAATTACAAATTTTTAGTTTTTGACCCTTTACAGCTCCTTAACGGCGAACAAATTAAATTAAAATACTATATTAAATAATTCAGACTTTTTTCTAAAGATCTAAGTTTTAGTTTCTTAGAAAACTAAGTTTATAAATTAAATTATTTGGAAGATACACGAGGCCAAACCTTTTGATAAACATTCAAATAAATTAAATAACAAAAGGTAAAGCTACATATTTGCATTACATAATATCCTTGTATGCTTATTAAAGCAGCTGACCTTTGGCGTTACCATATGGAATAATTACATTACAGAACTTGTGTTATTACATTTTTTTCAATGTGGTGCTTTTTAAAGGGGCTGGAGTTTTATAACTGGTATGACTGGAAAATTCAGATAGGCCGACTTACAGATAGGCAAAGTAAATCAAAAGCCATATTTTTAAAAATTTTTTTTCAGTAAAATATATTTGCCCTTAATTTAATCTTTAAAAAGTCTTCGATTCAAATTTCAGCTTTCAGAATCCTCATCATTTTTTTCTATACTTTTCTTAATAATCTAAAGTAAGAATTGAAATTGACTAGCGTTTAGACTTTAGGCGTAGTAGGAGCAACTGATAGTTTAAAATTAAAAGTTTTAGTAGTAGGTTTATAAAGTAGGTTTATACCTCCTACTTTTTCTCTGGAATACATAAAACATATTCAACTGTTCAAGAATTCAAAAAAAATTCCCCCATCCTCCATTTTTAATATTAGTTTTTTTATTCAATAATCAAAGTTTTGAATGTGGAATTAGTACCAATATTATTATATATATAACACCCTTTTTACAATTATGATAACCAATGTAAATATAATAAATTCTGTTCATATAACCAATATCAAAATGTCAACTAATAAGTTTTTTTTTTTTTAATGAATAAATCATCATAATTTCCAACTAATAACAATTTTCTAACTATTTTTGATTCGGCATGATTTTAAAAAATCGATCAAAACTTATCAACTTCAGAATTATTGAAAAAAACTAATACAACCTTTACCTTGCCCAGCATAATATGTATGTATGTATTTGTTAGCATTTATTGAGCAGAAAATGTCCTTAAAAATTATGATTTCATCATAAATACGATTCGTAGTCCTAAATCCTGAACAGAATAATATTTTCTTAAATTAATTCAGAATGAAATAACTTAGATTCATTTTTATTATATACTTTTAAATGAACTTGCCTGTGTCTATGGCTTTATTTTTCATTCTGTCAGTTAGTGATACATTTATATTAGAAATCTGACCACAAATTTTTAAGAGTTGCATGGTTCAGTGGTTAGCAAAGTGGCTTAGGATGTAAATAGATGTGAGTTCGATCCTCCTTCAAAGATAAAAATTTTTTTGTTTTTTTTTTTTAAATTCAACAAAAATAATAAAAAAAATTACAAATAAAATTAATTTACTTTTATATTAACACAGTAACAAATTCCCCAGATCTACCTTCATTTTTTTATTTTCTACATTTTAGGGGGCTAATACTACTTTAATAAAAGTATATTTTGAAAAAAAGATTTATTTTTATTTTATTTTATTTTATTTTCTATCTAACATCCCTTGTTAACATTTTTATCTAATGTCCCTTGTCAATTTTTATTTCTGTGTAGGCGATTAGTGACAGGAAATGTTTACATGCTTTTTAGTATAGATATAAAATTAAAAAAACTATTTGGATTTATTTCAATTTATGCCAAATTGTACAAAGAAGGAATATATTAATTTAATCCTTCCATATAGGAATTGATTAAAGGTCTATTAATTTTATACAACTTATAGTTTTGAGTTTAGAATTTTAAAAAAGAAAATGTTATTCTATACAATGTATATTTTTTAATCACATATATTAAATAATCTTGAAGGCAACGAGTCAGCTGTAAACGTAGCTTTAACAACAGGATATTTGGTGGGGAGTAATTGGACATTTTGGAAAAATTGCACTTAAGAAATGATATTTAGCAAATAAAGAGACTAAACAACTGTATATTTTAGCACATTGGTTACTTAACTTTTAAGCATTTAGCAACTTTTACTACTAGACATTTGCTAAATTAAAAATTTTTACACATTTTTCAGCATTGGGATAATTTTGAGTGATGATTCAAGTACCTTGCACATACCTCATTTAGATAAAACAGGAATATCGTTACCAGAGTGTTGCGTCCCATTTTCCTTATGTTTCTAAAATTCTAAAGGAATGAAAGTAATGGTTCCGCGAACTTCCACACGCCTTTTTAAACCAAACCAGCAAATCTTTGAGATTAATGTTAATGAAGTTAGAATATTAAACTCTGGTACAAGATAATGGTGTCCTTATTCTTTACTGTTCCTGAATTTTGAGATGAGTTAAGGAAGGAGTTCGTGTAGCTGTCAATTGCTTTTTTCATGTGTAAGGTATTATTGTTGTTTCATTACTTTTTATAAAGTTTATTTTATATTGTCATTGAATCATTGAAAAGATTTTATTTCAAATCAAATCAATACTCAATAAAAACATATTGTATTAAATCATTTATATAATTATCCGTTCCTTTTAATTTTCTTAGTTCTGAAATAAAATTAATTTTCAATAAGATATATAACACTTACAAATTATATTAAAAATTGGAAATGCTGTACAAGAAAGTTACCACATAATGCATCTGCGCTTTCTCGTCGACGTGCTACTCAGTTGCTGAACAACTGAAGAACGTCGCTATGACGCATTCTAAAAGTTGATCTGAGAATGTTTCCATATAAAATTCAATTGGTCCAAATCAAAATTATTACATATATTGATAAATATATATTTATATATATATTAAGTATTCCTTAGGAGCTGAGTAATCCCTACCCTTGGAATACAAATTTAACATCACTTCTAATTCAGAATTTAAAAAAAAATGCATATATGATATATCCAAATATATAAATATTCTGGAAAAAGAGATACCTTTGGATATGAATAAATTGTAAAACCTTTTTTATGGATTTTTTTTTACGCATAGTAACAAAACACTTAAAAACTTGTGACCAACTAAAATGATGATTAGAAACCTGATATTTTATTCAACTTTCAAATCCCTTCCAATTTGTTTTAATTCCACTATTAGGCTTTTATTAGGTGGGTCATTTTGCGCCTTTGAAAAAATTTTTGAAACTAAATACCTAAATATATTAAAGAGTATTTTGAATATTAAAATTGATAATGCCTAAGTCGGCAACGTGTCATGTGGTCCTTGGGCAATTTGTCCCACCAGGAATGAGACATATTCAATGTGGGCATAATATCTCACTATCAGTGAGTCATAATGTCCTTAAATTAGTGGCACATATCATCCAAATAATTTTTTGTTATTTTTTGATTTTATGACCCACCAAAATAGGACAAAACGCCATATTTTAGGTTTTTATGGCCCAGCTAAAAAAAATTCTTAAAATATTAAAAGAAAAGTACAAGCACCAAAAATGAATAAACAGATTAATCATAAAGACATTAAGCGTATGTTCATTCCAGATATTTTATCCAGTTTCGCGCTACATTCCGCTTCTCCGGAAACTACTTTTAAATAAGAAATATATAAATAACTCATATTTGAGATAATAGATGGCGCACAAAATTAACATTTGTGTATTTATAATCTTATACAATTGCTACAGCCGAGTAATCAACATCTTACCGAATATAACTATTAAAGAAATTGAAGCCTAGTCTAAATGGACTTGGTGAATGCCCTATAGTCCTTAAAGGAGTGGAAAAGGAATAAAAAAAAACTAAAACAAAAAGTTAATAATGATATTTTTTTTTTAATTGCTTATAGATTCGAAAACATTATTTATTTTAATTTAAATTATATGTACATTACTATTAAATTATTTAAAGGCCAATAAATATAAAAATGGATTAAAAACAAAATAGTTTTAACAGAATGTTTTTACAGCTTCTTTTGAACAAAAACCATATTGTGAATTCCATGCTTCACCATCGAAACATTTCATAGAATGATGAACATAATGTAAAGCGCTTAAATAATTATTAATAATATTATAAAAAATATTTTTAAATATATTTATAAAAATTTTAACATACCCAGGTAATTTATAACAAATATGGAATTTTGTACAATCAGATGGTTCTTCCCAATATCCTTGACCACGTTGATCACAAACACTGGCATCTAATTCTAAATAAATTTCATAATAATACAATTTTATAAAAATTTTATTTTAAAAAAAAATTATTTTACCAGCTGCAGCGCCATTTATGCAAATAATTGCGTATAAAGCAAAAACTAAAGCGATTAAGAATTTCATGATAAAAATTTTTTAAATTTAATTTTCTTGTTAATTTTTTGTAAATCTTAAAAGCCTTTCTGTTAAAAGTCAATTTTGAATTTAATAAATATTTCATGAAGTGATGAACTTTTATATTCTTTTCAATTTTAAAAATTGGCCAAAATTGTTTAAAGAAAAAATGACTAATTTATTAGAAAAGAATACCGACTTTTATTAAAAAAATTAATTAATTCCAAAATAAACAAATTTAAATAAACAATTTAATTAAAATTTTTATAACATTTAAGAAAAATTACACTATATTTTTGTTGATAAGAAAAGTCGTGATAAAGTTATAGAACATATTTTGTCACTAATCTGCCTAAATTATAATATTTGGTTTTTTTAGTTAGTTTGGAATTATGAGAAGTTAAAACATGAAATATGTATAAAACAAGTGATGAAAAAAATCAAGTGTTTTTAAAAAAGCACATTTTCAAAATTATATAGTGTTTCGTACTGAGTATTTTATCATTTATTTTTATAAAAATATATTTAAAAATAAATGATAATATTATTATTTAATTATTTCATCAATTTATTAATTACAAATAATATTGAAATCAATAGAAAATCTATCAACAAGTGCACAATAAAATTTAGGAACTTCAATGTTAACGTTTAATTTTGGAAAAACATACTCTTGTGAATAAGTTACTGTTTTACAAAAACATAAAAGTTTTAATTATTAAGTCCTTATAGCCCTTCAATGGGGAAGGTTCCCAAATTTTTGCTACACACTTATGATGATTCTCAAGAATCTGCCCACTCCCCTTCTGCCCCCACTTGTCCATTTTTATAAGTTCTGAGAAATCAATTGTGAACTCCACCAAAATTTGGAATTTTACCTAGAATTTTATTATCTAAGCAAAAATGTTTAAAACTAAGAGACAGTTTCTTCACCTTTAACACATGTTCAAATATAATAATGCAACTTTGAGTTTTGCACATCACAAAAAAAAATTGGAACAGGTATTCAATTTACAGGTGTTTAAAAATAGCTAAATTTTTAATTTTCAAATCCTTATAGCTTCTAAACATGGAGCTTGACACAAAAATTTTGTTTACCGACTTCTACTTATTTCTGAAAATATTTTAATTTATCACTTTACGCACCAACTCCACTGACTACAAAAAGAAACATTGAAAAAAAAAACACACCACCACTGATAAAATGTCACTCATTTTAAACTTTATATTTTTATTATCTACGATAATAAATTTGTACACTTCTATTCTACTTTGTTCTATATTCTTCTATCTCTAAAATTTTGTGTTAAAAAAAAGTAATCATTTTACAATTGTACTTTATGTCATGATGTTTTGTTTTAAATCCTAAATTTTAATCGTTTTTTTTTTTAAATGTTTCAATAATTTGATATAAAATTCCAGTAAAAACGCGGGAAACAAATTTAAAAACGAATTAATGCCTACTCACATTGATAAGTCCCACATTCACCACATGTAAAAAATTTGACGGTTTAATAAACATTTTAATAATCTTCAAATTCAATTTTTATACATACCTACGTACACTTTCAATTTAATTGTGAAAATTTCTACCTACTGAATTGAAATTGTTGTAAATTGTAATAAAATATTCTGCAAAATATTAATTTAAATATTAATTAAACGGTAACGGTAAATGCTAGACAATTTATTATATAATTAACAATTCAAATGGGTATCTACTGAATTATATTAAAAGTGGAATTTAAAAATAGAAGTTCATTTTTATATACATACTAGCTAATACCCGGTGCGCGTTGCTGCGCCTCTTAATGGTTAAATTGAAGTTGATAATACAGCAAAAAGTTAACACAAAAATTACACACGGTTTACACATGTAAATTTTAATATGTATGAAAGCAATCTTTTTAAAAAGATTTTTCTAGGATTATTCTAGTAATTTTTGAAACTTTCTGTAATTCAAAGCAGTACAAACTACTTTCCAAAATTTGACGTAATTTACTTCCAAAAAAATTTTTTTGACTAATCGTAGGACCGACTGTTAACAGGCTTAACTCCATTTTCAAGTTGCTTCACACATATAAAATTTGAGGTCAACCGGTCAAATCGTTTCTAATTTAGAGTAAAATAACCAAAAACTTTATAAAAGGCTGTTGGGCCGCAATGGGTTAATGGAACTTAACAAAATTTATTTTGGGGCTTTCTTGAAAGCCAAAGCAGAATTTCGTAAAGTCGGACAAAATTTGGACCCAAAATTTTTTTTTGACCAACCGTCGGCCCGACATGGATTAACAAATTCCAAAACTGATTTGGAAAACTGATTTAGAAAAGCCACGATTTCTTTCCGTACCCAAAAACTTCTATACACAAATTTTCATGAAAATCGGCTGGGCAGTTTAGGAGTCTATTCGCTACAAACAAACAAACAAACAAACTTTCATTTTTATATATATAGATAGCACAACACAACATATTTATTATAATATTTAAATAGCATAGAAAAGGGAAAAGGAGAGTTTATCAACTCTGACACCATCTCAGTCTTGTGTAATAGACTAGTTATTTTTATTATTTCTAAGATACCTTATTTAAAAAACACATTTTAAAAAAAAAATCAGAGGTCTAGGTTCATTATGAGAAAATGAATTCCGCAGCTCTATAATAGTTTCAAAAATGTGCCACCCAAAACAAAACGAATTGGCCAAAATTCATTGATAGATAACTAAGCTTCTATTGACAAAATTTCAGTTTTCTGGATTAATTTGATGCATGTTACCTGTATTTATAAAAAAAAGTTGCATGAGATAGTTATTCGAACCTCTTGTTAAATATTCATCATAAACAATTCTATGGCAACTACTTGAATCAGTTCAGCTGTCCGGTCCAATTTTAAGTGGTTAAGGTAGAAAACAAACCTTGATATACAAATAGATTCCTCAAAAATTCAAAATTTCATAGCTTCTTAAGTTTTAGAGTTGTTGGACGTATGGATGGACACACGAACACGAACTTCGAACACGAAACGCAAATCAACTATTTTTTTTTATTTTGATCTAGTTTAAACACTTGAATAGATCTCTATTTTGCCTCCTTTACATCATCACAAACGTAATAGCAAATTTTGTATACCATAAAAGTTATAATCGTTGGGGAATTATTACAAATTCAACCTGTATGTTAATTATAATTTTTAATTGTAATTCTGTTTAATGGTACTTACAAGAGTGTATACAAAATGTTAAATTGATTGGTTTAATGTTTGCCACATATTACGGTTAAAAAATTTATTTAACACATTGTGGCCCATGAGCTTCGGGTATCAACAGTTATTATCACAAAATGGTTCCGAAATCCCAATTCTAATTACTAAATAAAATAAAAACTTGCGTTAAATCTCTAATCATCTCTAATAGGCTCAGCTAACAATGATGCATTCCGATCCGTAATTTATGAATAACTTCCTAATGACACAGAATATGATAAACAGTCAGTGAACAAATTTTACTCTCTCTTAGAGGTGTAGATTTTGTAAATTATTTAAAATGCTTCCCTAGTGATATAATAAAACATAAAGTTAGCTGGCTTTACCCTCACCAATTAGTTTGAATTTTGAAAAAATTGGACGATCTTCACTAAGTGGTTGTGGGACTTAACGTGTTAATACATTGCATTAAACTTTTATATGTTGCATACATTTTAAATGAATTTCCAATTAAAATAATTTTCCGACTCACTTATGAATTAATACCAAATTTATATTAAAATAATTAAATAATCATTTTGTTTTTATTTTTTGTGGTAGTGTCCATATTTTGTTTTTTCTGCCTCAAATTTTTTGTATTTTGCAAAATAAAATATCATAATTAATTTATACAATATTCAAATTTAATCATTTTAAAAATTTATTATTATCATATAATTTATTTCATGTTTAATATTTAATGTCTGCCAAATATGAGACAATAAATTAAAATAATATATGCTTTAATAGAAGTTTTTTTTTAAGTTTTATTATAAAATATTAATAAATGTTTTAATTTAAAAATTTAAAAAAAAATTGTGTATGGAGGAAATAAAATATTTCCGGAAATTATTAGATAAAGAAAGCACTCCATAAGCAGAAAGTCGACAAGCAGTTAAAGATTTTTAGCTTGATATGATAGATCCTCTCCAATTATAGGTCTGAAGTACAATAATATATGGAATTGTTAACAAACTCATCCTGGTATTTGGCTTACCTAGCTTTAGAATTTTGTTTTAAAGTCGTTGCTGAATTATTTCAATCAATACCTCCAGACTCCAGTCATTTAAGCCTACATCAATCAAAGTATATGAACCTAATTTTCTTTTTACTCAATCTACGTCATCATGTGTCTGTTAAACAATTAATTGATAGGGTTTTTACATAAACTGAATTTCAATCTAGGTACTGATAATAATAAGTACATAAAATGATATCTAAAGAATATCTAAAGAAAATATGTTTTCTAAAATGGCAATAGTTCAGTACACTTTATTGAGTTCTTGTTAATAAAGTTAGTGTTCTTGATAATTATTATTTTTATAATTGATTTCAAGTGTTCGGATAAATTAATATAAATAGTATTTATTAAAAAAATATTTCTAGTTAAAAATCGATAAGAAAAAGAATTTCCAATTAAATGATTAATTTTAGTTCAGAAGAATTCACTTTAAACAATTACTACTAAGTATTGATAAGTATGCTCTACTTTATTTATTAATATCCGGTACTTTTTTTCAGTAATCTTTACAATGACACCTTTTTAAATAAATATGAATTACTTCGGTTATATTTCTGTATTTTAAAGGTAAATGGCCTCAATTAATGTTTAAACCAATTAAATAAATAAACTGTTTACACAAGTTTTAGAACAGATTATATATTTTGAAAATAAATTATTAAAATAAGTCGAAGCCCAAAATTACATTTTAAACTTGTCGAACTTGAAAATTATTGTATTTCCTTTATTAATTCTAAAAACCAATTATTTTTAATGAATTTCTTTAAACTAAATTTTAAATTTACTTTAATTGGAGTTTTTTCAGTAATCATGCTCACCTTTATAAAAGTTAAGGGTCGTCACAAAAAACATTTTAATTAAAATATTTTCATTCAATTAATATTGAAATTTTTAATTATTTTTATTTTATATATTTTTTGAATAAATTTTTTTATTCTTATTATTTTTTATGTATTTAAATAAAAATATATTTATTTATTTTTTCTTTTGTGTTTTAAAATTACTAAGAATTTCTAAATAATTTTAATTAAGTTTTTTGGGTTGAAAAATAATAATAGAAGATAATATGTTAAATGGCGCCATGAGAATTAAAAATAAATATAATAATAAAAATTCTTAAGAAATTAAGAAAAATTTAATTTAAAAATAAAATAAGTAGTAACAAATTTATATTTAATCTTGTGTTTCTTCACAATTAGAAACAGTCAATAAAAACTGAAAAACATTCCGCCTAAAAATATGCAAGTTCTACAACATCTATTATTTTGTATTACACAGTAAAATTAAAAACAAATTTATTTTAATTTTAAAAATAATTTATTTACACATACATTTTATCATACTTTTATTTACATACAAATTAATTAATTTCAAGATTTTTGAAATTAAAATTCTTTCTTTTTTTTTTTAAATATTTTTAATACAATAACTTAGAACTAATCAATATTATAAAACTAATTAAAATACTCTTTTCATTTAAAATTGAAAAACATCTACTTCCAGCATTCTTATTATTATTATTAGCCCATTCAATACAACTTCGGTCTAAACTGATTGTTGGTCCCATACACACAGAATAACTCATAACATAAGCTAAATAATTTTGTTCAAATACACCACCAATTAATTGTGCACCAGGTCCAATAGCAAACACAGGTACATCTTCACCACCATGTGTTTCATCTTTGATTGGAAATGCTCCAAAATTTTGATATGTTGGTAATGCTCTAATTTCTGGATCAATTTCTTCAACTGGTATCCATGTATTATATCTTATATTATCACGGGTTGCATTAATATATGATGTTTCAAGACCCGCCCGATGTTTATAAAATCCAGGACCATTTGCATATGTTATTGTTTCATATGGGAATATTGTTGGATTTTTATTAGCAAATTCTAAAATATCATTGCCACGTTTCGGATAACCATTAAATGTCATCGAATGTGAATGATCTGCCGTAACAATAATCAAGGTATCTTTACGTGATGTCAAATTTAAAGCAATATGTACAGCATCATCTAATTCAACAATTTCTTGTAATGCTGCATGAGCATAATTTTGATGATGAGCTTGATCAATACGACCACCTTCAACCATCAGTACAAAACCATTATCTGATTGTGATGATAATATTCGAATTGCTTGTTGTACCATTTCACTTAATGATGGTTCACCGGTTTGACGTGCCAACGCATATGTTATATGATTATTTCGAAACAAGCCCAAAACATGACTAACATTTTTCACATTTAAATTCATTAAGTCATCTCTAGTCTGTATAAATTGTCGATTTTCATCTTCTACTTCTAAATTTAACCAATCTTCAACTAAATTTTTACCATCATCACGATCACATATTGTTTCAGTCTCTCCCATAAATTGCACAGTTGCGGTTTCTTCAACATTCTTTTTCCCCATGGGTTTTAAACCACCGCCA
Organism: Dolichopus griseipennis; assembly: GCA_963082915.1. Classification (NCBI taxonomy): domain Eukaryota; kingdom Metazoa; phylum Arthropoda; class Insecta; order Diptera; family Dolichopodidae; genus Dolichopus; species Dolichopus griseipennis. The sequence continues at coordinate 140,499,534 of OY720442.1, read as the reverse complement.
AATATTACATTAAATTTACTACCAGGTTCATTTTCAACCAATTGCCTTGCAATATCTTTATAAATACCTTGACTAGATTTTGGAATTTCTGAATCACATTCCCAATCACGATTATAAATAGAAGCATATGTTGCTGCTGGTGTTGCATGTGTTATACGTGTTGTTGTTACAATACCAGTTTTTTTGCCAGCATTTTGTGCCCATTTCATTATTGAATCAATTTTACCAGTTACAGCATCAGTTGGACTAGTTGCATTATCCATACCAATAACACCATAACGTGTTTTAATACCAGAAAATATTGCTGTTGCTGTACCAGCTGAATCAGGTACTTGTTTATCAATATTATATGTCTGAAATAAATATTAATTTAAAATTTAAATTTTATAAATTATCATTAAAACCATTTTATTTGAGTTCAAAGTTTATTAAAACTTACCTTTGCAAATCCAGTATATGGAAAATTATCAAAAACTAATGTACTATCTTCTCCAGAGTTTCCATTCAATTGTCCCTTATAAATACGTCCAGCTGTTACTGAATTGATACCCATTCCATCACCCAAAAAAAATATTATATTTTTGGCTTTTGGTATTTTACCATCAAATAAATGAATTCGCGATTTTAAGTATTTCATACCATATTCCTCCCAATATCTTTTATCTGAAAGTTAACAAAGTTAAAAAATAAGTTTTAGGTTGAATCATTGCCTTGTATATTATTCAGGCCAATATAATAGAAATATTATAGAATGTAAATTTTTTCTAAAAAAAAAAAAAAACTTGTGCACATGATTAACACATAAATTGTATATAATTCTTTTTCTCAAGATTTTTCAATATACCGGCCTGTTAAAACAAGGCAATGTTTCAATAATAAGTTTTGGATTAATGTTTTCTTAGATATTAAAAGATCAACTTGTGTTACGTATTTTAAAAATCTTAAGTTGTTTTTTTAAAAATTCAATATTTTACATTAAAACTTATAAAATTTACATTCATAATTCACAATGATATAATATAATTCAAACAAATTTTATATTTAAAAAAATTTATTATTTAATTTATTCTCTGAATGTGCAATAAAAAAAAACCCAGTTAAAAATTAATAATAATAAAATTATTTTTATTGCAATTTTAAAATTTTAAATAATGCGATATAAATAAATTCCACTAAATTAAAAGCTATTAAATATAATTTATCTACGTTCGCTTAATTAAAATTAATTAATTATAAAAAAATTAAGTTTCAATCATGTACCTACCTAATTTAAGATAAAATAATTCTAAAATTTTATATTCAAATATTAAAAAATTAATTTTAACGTCGTAAAATTTATAAATGAAATTTTGCAAAAAATCGAACTTATTGTTAGTTTAAGAAAACGTCACGTATATTTATTACTTACGAACTATTAACGAACTGGAATAAGTTTTTAAGTTCGATAAACTTTACAGCAGTAAAAATCACAATTTAATAAAATTTGAATTGCATTCTGTAAATGTTATAAATTCATTTTAAAAGTTCGCAAATTATTAAATGGTGAGTTGTAAGGGGTAAGGGGAAAAAAGGGGAAGAAATTTAATAAAATTAAAAAAAATTATGTGATAAGTTTCAATATTTTTTTAAATGCATTTACACTGTTCATTGCTTCTGATTTTAATGTAATGCTTTACAAATTTCAAATATTTTATTTATTTTTTACACACGTGACTTTTATTAGGTGAAAATTTTCGATAATGGCAATTAATAATTTCACAAATTATTACAATTAATAATTTTTTTTTTTGTAATTTACAAGTGAGTTGAAAAATATTTCAATTTTTAAAGGTAATAAATATTAAATAACTTGCACGAATAATTTATAACAATTCAATTTATTACTTTGAATATAATATGAAAATAACCAATTAACTACACTTAATAATAATTAAGTGATTTTTTTATAAATCAAAGAATGCTTGCAAGTATGTTCTTAAAAAACACGTTCAGTGTATGGTATTTATTAAATTATTATTTTTTTTAAAAGCATTTATTTTTGAAAATACTTGAATTTTTTTAAATTTCTACTCTTATTTAAAATACAAATAAAATGTGAGTAGATACTAGATAATGTTAATTCTTGAGTGTTTCATAATATACTAAATAACTCTTATGAACTATATACTCAAATACTCAGTTTTAAAGTATTTTGTGATATTTACTTATGCTTCTGCAATAAATAAAGAATTTACTAGATATCACTCGCAATATTGAAATATTATTTTAAATATTATCAAATATTATTAGATACTCAATAATATACTTAAAAAAATTTATTGTAAATTTTTTTATCATGGAACGAAGACACCCTAATAAAATTTATTCAAATAGAAGTGTATATTACACTTCTGAATATAAAAAAGTGTATACTAAATCTATATATAATTATGATTTTTTTTAAATAGGAAATACTAGTACTACTAAATAAATACTAGAAAACTAGTTGAGGTACTTTTTCCAAAAATCTTCTACTCAATGTACCTAATAATTTTCCATAATAATCGAGTATTAAGCATAAGTTTTGAGTATTGTTGACTATTACAATTATTAAGAACTATAATACCTAATACTTAAGTTAATAATGCTTAATGTAAGCAATAAAGTTCGTAAAAAAATAAGTAAGTACTTGGTAACAATTAAGTATAGAAGCATTATCTAGGATATACTCATAATATATGGATACGGCTGAGTATTTCTACAATTTTCTAGCAAAAGAAATAAAATTTGTAAATCAATATGTTTTTCTAAAAAAACAATACGGTTGATTGATAAGCAAAAATAATATTTTATAACTCACACACATTGACAAAGATTCATTTCTAATATATTTTTAATATCAAGAAGTAATTTCATTTTTTTAGTTTTTTAGTAGTTAAATTTTTTTTTATAACCAAAGGTTTCAACAAAGTTTCGACTAGTACTTCGAAAATTAAGTATACGACTGTAGAATACTTATTAAAATAAACTTCGCCAATATTATTACCTATTACTACCATTTTTCAAGAGTTTTTCACAAATTTGTTAATTTTATTAAAATTTGCATGTATTTTATAAAAATACAAGTTATAAAAATTGTAAGAGTTGTAGAATTGTAAATTTGGTTAACTGGGTGAATTAGGCCCTAGATCTTAAAAGAGGCTTAATGTTTTGTGAAAATACAAATTTCTTGCGTGTAGAATACCAGGTTTAACAGATAGGCACAGCTGAGGCATATGTACAACGACAAAGTAAAAAGACAATCCTGATAACTTATTTTAACAACGTTAATTCACTTAAATACTTATTTAGGTTTGCAACAACTCCGTATTCCTATAATATTTATAACATAATACAGTATCAGTATTGATAAAAAATTATAGGTCTATTTCGACAAATTTCCAATCTACAACTCTTATATGCTTTATAAATTTTTTTTCTATAGTACATGTAAATTTTTAAACATTTACAAATTTGTAAAAATTTTTAAGCATTCACAAATTAATGAAATTTTTTTTTATAATTGATAAAATCAAATTATCTTTCAAAATCAATTATCTTCGAGAGTTTCAACAAAGTTTCAATATACAACTCTAAATCTCGTATTAAGGTAGCCTTTTACCGATTTATAATTCTAATCACCAAACTCTGCCTTTTTCACTAAATTTACAATCCTATAATTTCCAAAAAAATTTTTACAAATTTGTAAATTTCATTTAAATTTACATGCGCTTTACAAGACTAAATTAAGAAAAATTGTAAAACTTGTAGAATTTTAAATTTGATGAAATACACCCCCACATTTTAACATAGAATGAAACTACACAAATTTATTTAACAAGATTCATTAACAATTTTAAACCCTACTACAAAAAAAAAAAAATATATTAAAATGTTAGCACTTTCACTTACCTTCATTTTTTAAATTTCTTTTAAAAATAGCACCATTACAAATATTTGTATTTAAATTAAATAATATTAATAAAAATATATTAATTAGAAAATAAACTTTATTTAAATTTAACATTATTGACTTTTTTAATTTTAATTTAAAAATAAAATACTAAAACTTTAAATTTTTACAACTGTTAAACTTTTTTTTATTTTTTGTTGTTTTTTTTTATTTTAAAATAGTTTTTGTATTAACTGAAATACATTTTTATTATTTTTTTATTTTTATATTGTGTTTTTTTTTATAATTATTTTTAAAATTAATAATTTAATTAAAATGTAAAATTTATTTGTAATTAATTAATGTATTTACTAATTGAAAATGCTTTTTTATTTTTGTGTTAAATATCTGTTATGTTAAATTATTTTAACAGAAATGATTTAATGTTAAAAGAAAAAAACTTTTATATAAAACTAGTATGTATATATAAAATTTATATTTTTAATCCTTCTATACTCTGTTAAGTATAAATGCTAAACTTAAACTAGTTTGAAAAAAAATTTAGTTAAAGAATTTATAATGAAAAAAAATGTTTATTTTTCGCAATATTTTTTTTTTATTGTTTTTTTTTTTTTTTTGAGGGAATTTAATAATATTATATTTATATATATATAAATATAAATAAATATATATAAATATGAAAGTACAATAACTTAAGGTACATTTGTACTATTAAATATGATATATAAAATTATATATAATATATAATAATATATTATATATATGTATTCATGTATGAAATTGCATATGGTTCTAACTTAAAAAAAAAACAACAAAAAAAATAACAAATAAAAAAAGAAAAGCTTTTCTCATTTTGATAAGGAAAAAAAAAAGTTAAACAGAAATTCAATGGTCCAATACCTAAGTATTTTAAATGTGTTTTTTTTTTTAATTTAGGGGGAGTTTTAGAAAATGATGTTGTTCTTAAAGTAATTAAATATGAATTAAAAAAACTATTTTATATACTTAACAAAAGCTATTATTATATTTCATATGATTTAAGCCCAATTATTAATAAATTTAAAAAAATTAGAAGTTACCCGATTTTAAAAAATAATAACTTATAACTACTAATATAGATTTAATATATACCCATTTTACGTATAGTAAATGTTTTATTAAATACTATGATTCTATAATTTTAGTATTATTTTATTCAAAACTCAAAAATAATCTGGCATTTACAAATTGTCGCTACCGCTTGCCTTAAATGTCAATTAACTGTCTGCAAAACTAAATTGGATTTGAATATTGTCTGCACTTTTTGTTTAAAAATAACTGAAGATTAAGGGCCCTACCTAATCAAAAGCAAAGTAATCTGGCATTTACAAACTGAAATGTCAATTAACTGTCAGAAAATTAAATTGGATTGGAAAATTGTCTGCACTTTTTATTTAAAATTAACTGAAGATTAAGGGCCTTACCTAATCAAAAGCCTAATCAAAAGCGTACGACTTATGACGTACAATACGCCGTACGTCGACCTACCCAGAAATCGATACGCACGTACGTAATATATTAACATTTTATTTACTCAATGTCAACAAAACGTCATCATAACAACAACATAACAAGTAACAATAACAAAATTTTATACGATTTGTCAATTTTTAAATTTTAAAAACCCAATGCATAGTACGTCGTGTATTTCGGTTGCTCTCATTTAATTATAATATGTATTTAAAATTATTTTGAAATATACGTCTTACGTCGTCAATTAAGTAAGGGCCTAAAAAACAAAAATTAAAAAAAATTAAGAGGAGAATATCGGTTAACTAGGATTTATAGCAAAGAAGTTCCTATGATATTGAAGAAAGATTTTAATTTCTTAAAAGAATCCTTAGGCCTGAAAAATGGTCCCAAAACATGTTCAAAGCATCGATATGAAATATTTTTGTGAAATTTTAAAAATTATCAATATCAATATACATAAATTAATTTATATTAAGCTCTTTAAATTAAGTACAGGTCAACTATAACCTTCATCAAAAAAAACAAACTTCAGCTTTTTTCTATTTTTTTGACATTTCTAGTTTCATTGTTCAGATAGTGATGCCTTGGATTTTATTTGTCAGTGCTGGCAATACTCGATAAACGGGTTTGCATTAGTGACAGCATTTAAACCCCAATTAAAAACGCCTGTAATTGAAAATACGAAGAAAATAATATTATAATTTATAAATTTTAGCTTTCATTAAACTTATATAACGTTATTTATGAATGGTCTAGTAAAAAGCATTTAATTTATGACCTTTATTAATAATATGTTATATAAAAAATAAATATAATTTAATAAATAATAATTTATACAAATACATGAAAAAAAAAATGTTTTTTTTAACAAGGTGTATTAAAATTAACTAAATAGTAAATAATAAGATGAATCTCTTATCACATCTCTTATTACATCGAAAAATTTATCATCTTATAAAAAAATATTATATTTAAAAAACCTATCATTAAAATCTTTAAGTAAATATTATAAGTCAAATTTAAATACAGATTAATGTGTAATTCAATTTAATTTATATTAATTAAAATTTTCTTGTAAAATATTTACACACTTTTGATATACTCTTTATATTTTACTTTATAATATCTTAAGATGTATCTTACATAAGAAGTAGGAATTAGATATAGTTTGTAGTGATTTTTCATTCATTGCTTTTTTTTATAAAATACAACTTTTTATACAAAAATGAAATATTTTAGTATGAAATATTAAAAAATAAGTACAATTTTTTTGTAAATGCTCTATATTAACGATTATAATACTCGTAATTTATAATAATTTTAATTCTAATATGAATATAATAAGTATCTTGTATCTTAAAATATATTTAGATACAGATATAAGTCTTACAATACAAAAATATTAAAAAAAAAAGTATAAAATAAAAAATTTACATAAAAATTTTGTATTTTTTTTTATCTTTTAGATTTTTAAGTTTTAAGTTTTAGAAGAGTACCGATTATGCGGTTGTATAATTATTAATTAGTATTTTAAATCATAATAGAAATTGTAAAATGAGAAAAAACTGCATCTAATTATTCTGTTTAATTTGTTATTAATTGTTACAAAAGTTGTAATAAATTAAAATATCATTTTTAAAAATCGCTTTTAAAAATTTAAAAATACATATTAATAATTATAAATAATAGAGAACAAATTAAGATATAACTAATAATTTAAATGTTGATTAGTTATTAAAACTCACCGTTTTGTAATTTAAGGGTGAATAATAATAGAGGGCAGTAAATTAATAAAATATTAAAAATTTAATCAAAAAGCAATTATTAGGTGAATTATTACAAATTTTATAAAAAACTAGTGACGAAGAAAACCTAATAAAAGATAACTTTAATATCTAGGATTTGCTACCTCCAACAGATGGACGGAAAAAGTCAAAATTAAGAAAAATCGTTGACATTTGTCGAAACTGTCGTTTTGGAGCTTCAATTTTGTATACTAATAAAAAAAGGATTTTAACAGGTATTCAAGTTACTTGTGTTTAAACATAGCAAAATTTAAATTTCCAATCCCTTACAGCTCCTAAAAAGGGGGTATTCCCAGAATTTCACAATTCTAGCTTGAGCCGTTTAGAAGTTATGTGGGGTGAACATTTTTGCAAAAACTTAGTTTCGGATAACGGTAAATTTTAGTACCGAATAATATAAATTCATAAAGCTTATTGAAGCAGCTGTCTTCTGCCGTTTTTAGATTGAAAATATACCTTATAGAACTCTGGTTATAACTGTTTAAATATAGGGCTTTTTCGACTTTGAGGGGCTGTACCTCCATAACGAGTGGGGTTACAGAAAAAATTTTTAACATTAAATTAGTTTTATTGCAATACCTACCCGTTACTAAAATAGTTAGTAGCAGTTAAAAACGGGACGTTCGGACGTACAGAAGGAACAAAAATATTCTGAAAAATGCGCTAAAAACATCAGATATTACAAGGTATCTGCCAGAACCTTCACTCAAAAATTTTAATGAAAAAAAAAACTATCATATTAATCTTAGATAACTTGAAAGTACTGTTAATATATATGAAAAATTTTAATTACCGTGTATACAATATTTATACCCGTGCATATATATATGAACATCGGGTATATTAGATTTGCTCCTCCGTTTGTAACGCATCGATCTAGACGAGCTAGATATAGTGTCAAGGGTACGTATCGGCTCAGAATCGAAAAATTAGTCGATCTAGCTATGTGTGTCTGTCCGTCCGTCCGTCCGTCCGTCCGTCCGTCCGTCCGTCCGTGTGTCATCACGATAACTCAAAAACTAAAAGGGCTAGAGTCTTGAAATTCACACAAAGTCATTTTTAGACAATTTCTAGGTTCCCTATTGTTTTTGGTTAAAATCGGACCAAAGCTTCGGGGAGCTGCCATACAACTTTTTTGCACCAATATGAATTTCTTCAAAACTATTTATACTACGGGGATGAAAATTACACACGGTTAGTTTTATATTGACTCCGGCACTTATATGAAGTTTCAAAATGTTAGGGCCCTATTTTCGGGGGGCTGCCATACAACTTCCTTGCACCAATATGAATTTCTTCAAAACTAATTATACTACGCGGATGAAAATTACACACGGTTAGTTATATAATGAATCGAGCACTTATATGAAGTTTCAAAATGTTAGGGCCCCATTTATGGGGGGCTGCCATACAACTTCTTTGCACCAATATGAATTTCTTCAAAACTAATTATACTACGAGGCTGAAAACTACACACGGTTAGTTATATAATGAATCGAGCACTTATATGAAGTTTCAAAATGTTAGGGCCCCATTTTCGGAGGGCTGCCATACAAAGTTTTCGATTCAATAACTGTGAATCTAATAAAGCTACAAGGTTAAAATTAAAATTGGGCAGGTAAATTAATAGGGCAAGTTACTTGGCAAAGTTGGACATCACTCGGACCATCGGACTTTTAGGGTGGGCCAATTTTTTTTTCTTTGTTGTTTTTTTTTTTTTTTTATTTTTTTTTTTTTTTTTTAAGCTTAAGTTATGGGACAATGAATGAAAACTTTTTTTTTTTTTTTTGTGATTTTTTTTTTTTTTTGTTAATTTTTTTTTTTTTTTTTTAAGCTAAAGTTATGGGACAATGAATGAAAATTTTGTTTTTTGTTTTGTGACTTTTTTTTTTTTTTTGTTAATTTTTTTTTTTTTTTTTACGTCAAAATTATGGGGTAATGAGTTAAATGTATAAGAGAAGTAAATTACGGTTTATTTTATACACCATAGTGGGTATGCACGGGTATCTTAAAGTTGACAAGGGCAACTATAATCTTCCTCGTTTTAATTAGAATCTGTGTACTTAAAACTTCATAGAAGAATCTTAAAAATTCAAGCTACTATTCAAGCTTTTCAGATCAATACTACTAATTAGTAATTAAAAACTCATAAAATCAAAACTATTAAATACAAGCTTTTTAACTAAAATTTTTAATTTAGTCACATATCAATTATTTTCGCAATTAATTTCATTGTATTTTATAACTAAATAATAGTTATAACAGACATATTTTTATTACACTTTGATAAATAACTATTTTGGTTCATTTAAATTCATTCAATCAATTAAATACTTATTAAATTTAAGTAGGTAGTCAGTTTTTTCCCTTATTCAAGTGATTTGTTTAAATTAAATTAATTTTTGTTTTAATTTAATTTTTGCAATTTTTTATTTTTAAATTCCCGTATAATTAACTGATTATTTAATCAATTTTGCTTTCATTATTATTTTTTAATAAAATATTTAATAAACTTACAATTAAATAAACTAAATTTTTTTTTTTAGAATTTAAAAAAAAAATGTTTTGTATAAAATTTAGTTTATTATACCCGTGCATACATATATGAACATCGGGTATATTAAAATTACTCCTCCGTTTGTAACGCATCGATCTAGACGAGCTAGATATAGTGTCAAGGGTACGTATCGAATCAGCATCGAAAAGTGAATCGATCTAGCTATGTGTGTCCGTCCGTCCGTCCGTCCGTCCGTCCGTCCGTCCGTCCGTCAGCACGATAACTCAAAAACTAAAAGGGCTAGAGTCTTGAATTTCACACAAAGTAATTTTTAGACAATTTCTAGGTTCCCTATTGTTTTTGGTTAAAATCGGACCAAGGCTTCGGGGAGCTGCCATACAACTTTTTTGCACCAATATGAATTTCTTCAAAACTATTTATACTACGGGGATGAAAATTACACACGGTTAGTTTTATAATGACTCCGGCACTTATATGAAGTTTCAAAATGTTAGGGCCCCATTTTCGGGGGGCTGCCATACAACTTCTTTGCACCAATATGAATTTCTTCAAAACTAATTATACTACGCGGATGAAAATTACACACGGTTAGTTATATAATGAATCGAGCACTTATATGAAGTTTCAAAATGTTCGGGCCCCATTTTCGGGGGGCTGCCATACAACTTCTTTGCACCAATATGAATTTCTTCAAAACTTATTAAACTACGAGGCTGAAAATTACACACGGTTAGTTATATAATGAATCGAGCACCATTACGAAGTTTCAAAATGTTAGGGCCCCATTTTCGGGGGGCTGCCATACAACTTCTTTGCACCAATATGAATTTCTTCAAAACTAATTGTACTACGAGGCTGAAAATTACACACGGTTAGTTATATAATGAATCGAGCACTTATATGAAGTTTCAAAATGTTAGGGCCCCATTTTCGGGGGGCTGCCATACAAAGTTTTCAATTCAATAACTTTGAATCTAATGAAGCTACAAGGTTAAAATTAAAATTGGGCAGATAAATTAATAGGGCAAGTTACTTGGCAAAGTTGGACATCACTCGGACCTTCGGACTTTTAGAGTGGGCCAATTTTTTTTTTTTTTGTTTTTTTTTTTTTATTTTTAATTTTTTTTTTAAGCTAAAGTTATTGGACAATGAATGAAAATTTTGTTTTTGTTTTGTTTTTTTTTTTTTTTTTGTTAATTTTTTTTTTTTTTTTTTAAGCTTAAGTTATGGGACATGAATGAAAATTTTGTTTTTTGTTTTGTGATTTTTTTTTTTTTTTGTTAATTTTTTTTTTTTTTTTACGTCAAAATTATGGGGTAATGAGTTAAATGTATAAGGGAAGTAAATTACGGTTTATTTTATACACCATAGTGGGTATGCACGGGTATCTAAAAGTTGACAAGGGCAACTATAATCTTCCTCGTTTTTAATAGTATTATACAATACTATAAAATTTTTAACTATTAATTAAACAAAAAACAAATTCGAAATTTCATGGACTATTGATAATTCACATTGCTTTTTAAAAATTAATATCAATTTCGTGTATTTAAATTCATAATAGAGCAATTTTCACTATACCTGACAATTGTGAAAAGTTGTTAAACGCGTATTTATGATCATAGTCAGGGGTATACAGAAAATTGATTCTTCGTTCGTAATGCGTAGATTTTGCTATGGTATAAAATTTTTAAATTTATTCAAAGTTTTATTGAATAAATATTTATAATATATTTCTAAATCTTTTAATCTAATAAAACTTAAGGCATTAAAGATAATATGGGGCAGTTACAAAATGAGAAACTTTTGTAAAATTTAATTTTGGGGTAATTGTAAACCGTTTTAATTTCCCCAAACTACAAACTGGGGTTTTTGAAATGTTGTTGCATGTTGTTAAATACCAATTTATGCCACGAAGGCGATATTTAAAATAGAAATGTATTAAGTAATAATATAAGTGCATTTACCAAGGTTGACGTTACTAGGAACTAAGCTAAGTGTAACTTCCAACGCGATTACTGGAATCAGAGTCCCATAATTTTACAACGAGAAATGTCAGAAAATGGACAATTCATTTCGGTAAGTAATGGAATAAGGTAAGCGATTTTTGAATCACATTTTTTGACAAGTGCTACACAAAGCTCTTAAACCATTTGTTCTAAAACTAATCAGCCTACGAGGTTAAAGTTAAAAATAGGAAAGTCAAACAACAGGGCAAGTTCGTAGACGCAGATTGAAATTATTCGGCGACTAACTTTTGAAGTAATGAACAAAAATATTATCAATAGTATAAATTGGCGCTTTATTACATTTTAAACACTGTTGTTAATTCACAACGATATCAAAGAGTTGACAAGGACAACTATAATCTTCTTCATTTTTTTTTTTTAAATTTTAAAATTTTCCAGCAAAAAACAATTATATAAAAATGAAATAATTAAATTTAAATGACAATAAATACCTTTTAATAATTAGTTTAAAAATAATAAAAAAAAATATTATTATTTAGTTATTAAATAATTTTCATTCAAATTTGTTTTTTTCTCTTGCTGTCGTTAAAATTTTAATTTGTCATAGTCATGACAAATCAATTGCAGAATTCATGTCACATATACGCAATATATATATATAATTAATTAAATATTTTTAATAATAACTATATTTACCTTTAGTAAATGTTTTTTAATTCACATTAAATTCTTATCGTAGTAATCAGAATACAGCTTAGCAAATTAAAAATTAATCAAGTTCGTAATTCAAAGAAACACAACAGGGAAAGTACATATCACTTAAGTTTTATTTATAGTTTTATTTAATTGCGTAAGTAAAGACGTTATGTTTTTTCCCGATATAAGCTTCTTTAAATAATCGATACTTCAGAGCTAATTTACACAATAATAACTTTACCCAATTTACTACTTATATTGAGATATTTTATTAATCGTCCATTATTTGTGTTTTAATTTAGATTTTTAATTATATTTAATTATTGATTTTATTTTTATTTGAATATTTATTATCGGGGTCTTTAGTTGATTGAAGATCTAGGAATCATTCAAGTTCCATAGAGTTCAATTTACTAATTTAAATTTCTGAGGATTGTGTGTAAATCCCAAAGGTAGTGCGCATCTTTAGCACACCAAAATCATAACCCTATTTTAAAGCAAAATTTAGGATGGAACCTGTGATACAAATGCACAGCTTAATACAGCGGTACAGCGGATAAGGATTTGAAAGAATGATTTGGAATTGGATTTGAGAAGAATAGGTTTCTGGGGATATGTGGGATGAGTAAAATTTGTATTTGATATTTAAATGATCGCATGACAAAAGAAAATCCATAAGCTGTATAGTGCCATCTGGACAGTTCAACACTGTGTAGGGATGAGCATCTGTTGCATTCCATGTTTACCGTTGATAAATTTTGAGGGGAGACATTAGTTGATTTATTTCATTAGAACAGGTGTTAGTCCCTACAAGATATCTATAAACCAACGTCAGTGATCAATCTGAACGACGACGGCTGAGTCTAGTGAACGTTGCGATGACGTTGGGATCATTTGTAAGACGAATAGCACTATTTTGCACTTTATCAAAATATTCCAGCTGCATAGAAGGATACTCCAGTCCAAATGTGTGCATTATACTCCATTTTTAACCCAATATGTTTTATTTTCAATTAATTACCATATAATTTGTAAGCTTTATAATATTTAAAATTCTTTAACTTTTAATTTTAATTATTTTAACTAAAATAATACATATTGATTCTAAAATAATAAGTATGTATTTTATATAATTAAAAAATATTTACTTATTATTGTGAGATTTTTTAATTATAAAAATTTCCCTCATTAATTAAAAGTTTTTTTCAGTCTAATTCAGTCCTATAATTTATTCAAATTAATTAAAAAAGTTTAAACATATTATTGTATTTTATATTATTAAATATTAATTTAAATAAAAAATCTTAAAAAAAAACAAATTGAATTTTATTGAAAATATTCTTTAATCAGAAAATTTGTTATAAAACAAATCTGATAAATAATTTTCTTAAATACATTTAAATCAACTTTTTTTATTGAATCTTTAAGATATTAATATAGAATAGATATTATTGGAATTCCCATGATAATATTAGAAACATCTTAATTAATATTTCAAATATTTCTATATAAGATTTTCAATTAGTAGTAATGGGTTTTTCAAATATGTTTTATAGTTTGTATATGATTTCAAAATGAACCCATTAAAGGTTTTTGTTATAAACAAATTTTAAAAACTTTTGAAACCAATAATTTATAACCCAAAAACTAAAGTATTTTGTAGAAAAATGGGATTAAATTTGTTTTATTAGTTTTTTTTTTGCAAGAAATAGAAAAAGTTTTAGTTATTAGATGGAAAAGTTTATCATATGCAATTTGAGTTTGAAACTAACAGACATCAATGTTTTACATGTTTTTATTAAAGAAATATTAATAAGTCCGTAAACCCTTGGTTGCTCGATTTGTTGATTTGATTTGTTAAATATACAAAGTCGTTTCTGCCCATGTTCTTTCTCTCAAAATTTCAGTGTTACCATAATGATTGAAGCCCCATTTTAAATATATGTTAGTTTGATTAAAATTATTAAATCTCATTAACCCAATTCGGCACAACAACTTCTTACGTTACTTGTATTTCTGCGTAAACACTTTGAGCCATTGACTTCCAATTGGGAGACATATGTGCGGTTTGAAAGAAAACAAAAATTGGAGACATAAACTATGTATTTTTTTTAACTCATTGCGGCACAAAGGTTTTTCGAATCCTCGTTCCAGAATTTCATCTTTCACATCAATATCTTTTGATCCGTAATGACTTTGTTTGCATAAAATTTTTTAAAAATTCATTTATTTATTTATTTATTATTAGTACCAAACAATGGTAAATATTGCCTGATATTATATAATAGTACTTTGCCTATTTGGCATTTAGACCTCTTAAATTAAATACTTTCTATTAAGTTCTAATTACAACCATTTAATTATCTTGTTTATGTTATATATTTTTATATTTTAAATTACATTTGGTTTCCATGGAGATTTGTAAAAAAAATTATTTTTCAATACGTTTTTTTAATTAAATTTTGAATGGAGCAGACCCGCATCTTCTCGATTAGTAAGCCAAAAACTTGCTCATTACGTCACATGTTTTTTTTTTTAATTATTAAATGTTTAATAGATATGATTTACATGTCAGAAGTTGGATCGTCCAAAACTGTTTGGAATACTATACATATTACAAATATGGAAGGATTGTTTCATCTTTCCATCACAAGTATCTTTCCAAACGAATGGGTGGCACAGTGGTTGAGTGCCGACCTTTCATGCGGATAGGCCCGGGTTCGAATTCTAATGAAAGTGAAAAAACTTTTCTGGTTTTCGACCATTCGTCATTGGGTTCAAATTAATGGCATAATCAATAATTAATAATTATATATCTTTAATAAAAAATACATTAATATAACAATATAAACAAATACAAAATATAAACAAATACAAAGTATAAACAAATAATTAAATTGAATAATATAACTCGCAGATATAAAATACCATATAACTCAAATACAAAATATTACAATATAAACAAAAATAGAACTGCATTTATTGAAAATCTAAGACATTTCTACATGTTATAAGGCGTAGTACTATCTCATGTTTAAATTGTATGTGGAATTCTAAAACCAATTCTAATAACACGAATATAATATGACTCCCCTGTTCAAACATGTACCTATTGTAAAGACAGGCTTATTAGCCTAACAGTTGCACAGTTAGCGCAAAAAAAAAAACAAGCTGAAAAAGTCAGACTTTTTCCGTAAACATGGCTTTAATTTTCATGATTTATACTCTAAATTTAAAACTACGAACAATTCAAGTTTATTTTATTAATCATTTTTTAATTAAAACATTATATTAAAAAATTTTATTTAATTATAACTAATTAAAAATAAAAAAATATACAACGTATATACGACTTACAATGTAATATTAATTAAATAATATAACAACATATAACTTCATGTTAATTCTTTACTAATACCTTGTTTTTTTTTTATAATTATTACATAATTAAATATGTTTACATGTAGATTTAATTAAAATTCAAATATGTGATCATTTCATTACCTAAAGGTGATTGAATTAATTAATATGGCGTTTATATAAAACTAAATAATTCTATCATAATGTCAATATGATAAGTAAATTGACGTATAAATTTAATTTTACACTGAAGTTCATCAACTTGGACTTAAAAAATATTTCATTATTATAAAATGTCATCATCTAATAGAAATAAAAAAAAATAAAAACGTGCTTAGAATACTAAACACCAACTGAAATCACGAGATCACAACACAAATGAAAATTAAATAAAAAAATCTCGTGATTAAATTATGATCACACAGTTCACGCTTTTATTTCGTTTCAAGCGTTCAAAAATTTGTTCGTATTTGTTGTCAAAAGACAAACAAATGTTAAAAAAAATGATTTATAACGCTTTATTCGTTTCTAGTAGTTTGTTTAATCTTAAAATAATTAAATAATATTCTATAGTAAATATTTAATTAAAACAATTTGTTTATATTTAAAAAAAAAACAAAAATTATAACTACTTAAGTAACAACTTTGATAAAATAACTTTAAGATGAGATTGATATTAGAATGATATGAAAGAATTTATTTGCGTAAAAGCGTTAAATGTCACAGAATTTGTATAAAACTATAGGTATATGGTATGTATAAAATAGTATCACGTTTTTATTTTCATATATAGATACGTACATTATTATTAAATAATTATGTGTAAAATTTTATTATCTTATGCTATACAAACAAGGTATAGTTCAAAGGGCATACTAAATCTGACATTACGTTTGACATTACGTTGCAAAGGTGACGCGGTAGTTGTAGACTGGGATTGATAGATCGATTCCAAGTGCAATTTGGACAACACGAGCTTTCTTTGCAATCCAAATAGTACAAGTACTTTGAAGGGGTGGCATAGCTTCACTGAGTATTTGAATAAGATTTTTTAGTACAAGAGCTACTCCAACTGCCAAATACCTTATTTTGCTTTAACACCGTCGTCAGGGTCTAATTAAATTGTGAATTTATACTTCATTGCTTCATACAACTCTAATTATACTAACATTAAATTAGAATTAAATTAGAATAAAACTAGGTATTTGCATAAGATTTTTTAATACAAGAAGTTGAAACACCTGTCAAATATCTTACTTTTCTCTAATACAAACCTCACCGTCTAATTAAGATGTAAAAATTAGACGACTTCTGACTAATTTGGTTAGTATAGGATGAATTTTATAGCTGCCATAATTATTGCAAAATTCATATTAACTCCTAATCAATCTATAGACCTCTGAAAAAATGATGATCAGTTGTAGTACAAGAGCTTCTATTAAATTAGATTTAGATTTTTCAGAATTAAACAGTTTTGAGCTGCTGCCATACAAATTATAAATATTAAAACAACTATAGTGAATTACACTCGATAATACTATCATACATAACATTAGGTATGTTTATTCCGGTATCCCACAGTTGGCACAATCAACTCTAATATTTTACCCATTTTTGGCTATGCTTATTATTAATGTTTTTGTTAGTGTTTTCATTCATTTTCGTATTTAAATAAAAATTTTAATAGAACATTCATTATTTTTTAAACGGAGTTTTATTAGCAAATAAAAAACAGTTAAGCAAATGTCTAGCCATGCAATAAAAATTTATTCAGGAATTATAAAAAAATGATAATTGTAAGATAATTAAAAGAATAAGATGAACAGGTAAATATTAAAATAATAAAATTTGATAATAATTAAAAATACGAAATAACAGATACGAAATAAATTTTAGATTTTAAGCGGGAATTTTAAAATTTACAAATTTGTAAAATAAATACAAATATTTTTAAGCAAAATTAAATATTTACAATTTATTACATAATTACATCAATTTAAATTAATCATTTCTTAAAATTTTTTAACTTTATTAGGTTAAATTTATATTGTAACTCATGTAAGGCTTTTATTTTGAGAAATTTATAATTAAAGTAAACAGATATCATTTTTTAAAATCTGTGGTCCATTTAAAAAAACGGATAAATCAAAAAGTCTAAAAAAATCAGGGTTATAAAAGAGCGAACTCAAATACAAAGCTCAACTTAAAGCTCTTCTCAAATGTTGAGCTAGCTCATAGTTTGAACTATACGAATAAGCTCAACGTGTAAGCAAATGTGTATAGCTCAAACAATGAGCTAACTCAAAATTGAGATAGCTAAACGTGTGAGCATATGTGTATAACTCAAACTATGGGCTAGCTCAACATTTGAGCTTGCATGTATAGCTTAAACTATGACTTGAGCGATGAGTTGAGTTGAAATTCGAGCTTTTTACAACCCTGAAAAAAACGAAATATTTTTAGACGATTCACTATCTTACTAATCGGCCGCTTGTTGTGTTTATTTATATACAATGAATGTGCTCTTTAAGTTTTTTAAACGCAACCTACACAAGAGTGTTATGAAATGACTCTGTTTTTTCGATTTTTTATTGTTTACAATTTTTATAAAATAAAAATAACTTTATTAAATAATATTTGAGTAGGTTCTTAATTATAAACAATACGCAATACGTAAATGACATTATGCTTGTCTTTTTCAATTTTTTTATTTGACATTTAATCAACTGACATTTCTTTCACATCAATTCAAATTAAGTTCAAATTCACAATAAGTACATTTCACATGAGTTTGACAGATATTGGCGAGTATAGCGTATGACAAGAGCGTTATATGACAAGAGCGTTTAATTTAAAGTGCTTTCAATCATTAAATTTTTAATATTATTATTTTACAATTAGAAAAATAAGCGTTACAACTCTAAGCTTTTACAAATATTTTAAGAATTCTTAGAACTAAATATTTAAACTAAGATTTACTAAATTAATTAATTCATCTCTTTTTAGAAAAATATACACGCAATTTTTGACATATATAACATTTAGAATTATTTTGAACGTTCGTGCGTGATATATCTCGTTTTCAATCTTTGATTATAGTGATATTTTTTTAAATATTTAATCATTTTTAAATATCATAATATAGATTAGATTTTAATTAATCAATTAGAATTAATCCATTGACTTTTCAATAATTTTAATTAGTATTAAGTTTTTTGTTATTATGTTGTTGTTATTGATATTATGTTTACACAAATAATTAATTTTTATAAATAACTTATGTAAACATAATTTTATTTTTACTGTCTGGGGATGCCTGTACTTCGCAGAAAATATTTCTGAGTTAAAAGCCTGTTGTTTTGTTATGTAAATTTAGAAAATGTTGCAGATTTTCTTAAAAGTTCTAAAACACTATAATTAATTTTAATTGTATATAAATAACAATATTTTTATTTTATAGTTTTAATTAGAAAATTACTTGTTTTTATTTCAATTGTTGTTTTGCAATATTATTCTTATCATAATTGCTATTATTATTAACAATATTATTGTTTTTTATTATGTATTAAACATTTGATTATATAAATGTTATTTTTTTTATTATTTGCATTTTTTTATTAGTAATATTTTTTTTGGATTATTTTGGTTTCTTAAAATAATTGAGTTGGATTCTGTTTATATAATTTAAATGAGTTCTTTGTGATCCTAACACAAGGTGTTTGGTCTTAAAATTTTTAGAAATATTGTTAGACGGTAAAAACTAATAGTTAATTATATTTTATTGGAGCTTTGGCGTAGTCGTTTCGACGTCCGCCCTTCAAACAAAGGATCTCGGGTTCAAAAATAAATTATTTATTTTTAAAAATCTTAAAATAATAAATTTTAATCACAATGTTTCATATAGTGATTTAGAAAAAGAAGAATTAGGAAGTAGTAGTAGACCGAAATAAGTTCTAGCTGTGATGAAAAGATAGAGAAATTGGAGTTATATTATTCAGCAGGGAGAAGAACTAATATTTGAGCTTTTATTTAATAAAACTAAAAGATTATGCATACCAAATTGTACATATTGTACCATCGTACATCGACGAAGAATTTTTTTGCCATTTTCGTATAAAGGAGGAATTTTTCAATGATTTAAGTATCAAATTTGAAATGCCGAATAAATTTAAAAGATTACAAGCATTAGGAATATAAATATATTTCCTACTACCTCTTAAAAGCTGCTTCCCAGTTGCTAATCTTTTGTATGTCTCCTTAAGTCTTAAAATTTAAATTTAATAAACCTCATTTTGACAAATGGACCAGATTTTGCAATTAATTTATAAAAATTTATGAAATTTATTTGTAATTTATGTGTATAACTTGATTAGTAAGAGAATATAGTCATAGACAAATAGTCAAAGTACGTAGACAGGGCATCGGGTTAAAAACTTATAAAACGATGTTAAGTATCTTACCTTTCAATTGCTTAAAACATGCTTTTTCAATGGAAATGGTACTGAATCGAATTAGTAATACTTTTAAATACCGCACATTCTGCATTTAACTTAATTTGACCCTAACAACTCTTGTTGGATATCATTATATCAACTTAAAGATTTAGGCCTTTACTTTAACCCTTGCGTAGATATCTTTAAAATTGATCTTTCATTTATGATTTACCTACCTACGTTTTTAAAGTACGTTGGTCCAAACCACTCAAGGTATTTGTTAAAAATAATATTTGTCTCACAGAGTGCGTCAGCACCAGAGTGGCCTAACCCACATACAAAAAAATGTTTTTTTTGTTTTAATCGATCATATATGCTTCCTAGAATTGATGGTATTAATATGCTTTTTCAAAAATGGGTTTTTCTCTATTATTTATAGCAAAAATTATTTTGACTTTCTAATATTTAAAATTTAAAATGCATTTATTTCCGAATAAACTAAATGTGGGTTTTAGTTTATTCGGAACTCTGCTCTGAGCCATTTATGATTTTCTCATTGCATACTTACAGGATTAACATTTCTTTTAAAACTCACTGTAAATAAAATTATATGGTAAAGAGTTGCCAGATATATTTATAAATAAATAAAATTAATATATTATTCTTTTTTAATATTTTTCATTCACATTTTACAATTTAATTTTGGCTCAATACATATATATATATATATATACATTTCTTGTTGATAAAAGATGTTTCATTTCATATTTTTATTTTGAACTTTATTTTTAACTAAACTAAATATAAAATTACAAAAACAAAATAATTAAAAAAAAAATTATTCATGTATAAAACATATGTTAAAGATCTAAAGTAAATTTAAAATTTCCCATATTATATAGTTAAATTTTTCAAAAACAGCTTTTCTTTTATTTGTTTGGTTTGTTGTTTATCAAATTTGCACTTTATTTAATATATAATATAGTAAAACATATGTATGTATAAATATATACTTCCTGAAATATATTGAATATATATACATTCATAATTCATATATATATATAAATTTATTATGAATTTTAATATCTATGATAAATTTTATAGTATAAAAAGGACTTTTTCAAATTTTTCAAATTAATATAGGAAATAGCTATTTTGATTGTGGGTGTATTTGTGTATCTAAATATAAAAATTATCTTGTATCCTATTCTGAATTTTTATTTTCGAAAAAGAATTTTTAATTCTAAAAAGTATTATTTAAATACGGATATGAAGATTAATTTTATTTTTTTTTTCGAAAAACAGATTAAAAAAACTCTTATAAATAATTTACTTTGTATTAGATTTTAGATAAATTTTAAAAAAAAAGATTAAGTATAGAATTTTTTAATTATTATAGTGTTAGTTTCTGAATCATACATATTAATATGTTTGGGTGTATATTAAAGAATTATATAAAATAAAATATAGTTTAAAATTCAAAATATGTGAGTAAAAAATCAAGTAATTTAAAAAGGGGTTTTGAAAAAAGCACATTTCCATAAGTAATTTTTCAAAATAAGTTTAAGGCATCAGAATCAGAATTCAATGTTTAAAATTTTTGATACATAATTTAAGTTCTATCTCTAATAAGAAGTTGATGTATCTGCCAAATTTTCTATAGATCAGTTCTGAAAAAAATTAATCAAAAGTAATGCCGTTTAGCAATAAATTATTACGGTTATAAAATTGTAATTGCTATTCACATTGACTTTTCTTACAAATATAAATTTTTTGCAATTTGAATTTGTATTTTGTTTAATTAAACTATACTATTATAATTATTTTTTATTACATGCTGTTATTAGAATACTTAACATTTATTTACTAATTATTTTAATTTTATAATTTTTTATTTTACAAAAACAAATATTTTTCATATATTTAGAAAACGTCAATGTGAATAGATAAATTTGTTTAAAATTATCATAAACGTCAAAAATCAAATTACACACTAACCCCAATATTATTTAATGACATTAAAAAAATTGACATTTGACTGTAAATGGTTTGAGTTTTGACACTAAAAATTTTGAGATGACAGATGGAACATAAAAAATTGAAAAGCTTTTAATTTTTTAAATCTATTCGATTTTAACCTAAAACATGTTTTAGCTTTGAGAAAGGGTATGAAAAATTGATGAAACATTGAAGTCTGACAGCTAAGTAAGCCAAAAAGTCAAAATAAACTTAGAATAACTTAGAATCTTAGAACTTTTTTGTGAAACATCAAGAGGCACTTTTTAAATTTTTAAGAAATCCTTTAAAATTAAAAAAAAACTATTAATACATACTATAATATTGATAATAGTATTAATTTTTGAATAATATATATTTTGTTATATAGATTCAAACATTTTTGAAAAGGTACTAAAAGATGATTAATGAAATCGTTATTACAGAACTATAGCCAAGAATATCTTATAGTATTATCTATTACTTTTTCTTGTTAGTTTAAACATATAAGATTTCGTATTAAATAAATCATTTCAATTCAATACAAATAAATGAAATAAGTACTGCCTTGTAACAGATTCACTAGAAGTTCAATCTTAAAATAGCTAAGTGCGATGCAGAGGTTAAAATTTATTATTTATATTAATTTTTGTGTTTAAAATAAATAAGAACTTTGATCCTCCATACCTAAGTAATAACCTTCCCTTGGTTGGAGAAAGTCATTCATTATATAGTTTAAGGTGGAGTCTTAATTTTAGACTTCCATTTTACTACCAACTACTCACATGGTCGAAATATTTTAATGTATAAAAGATTGCTACTTTTTAATTAATTGCCATTAAAAATAAAAAATATACCGAGTTTGCGCAAATTTAAAACTTCAATTAAAACAATGACAAGTTTAAACAAAATTTAAATACATAGTCCATTGAAAATAAAAACTCCTACATTATATATTACATTTTCAAATTATTAATTTAAATATGAATTTTTTAATTAAAATCTTTTAATCTTAAGGTTTTTACTGTGAGACATGTAGATTAGGAGATGTTGAGTGATTACCTGTAGTTATAGAGCAAGTTATAGTAGTTTTGAAGAATATTAGTACTTATTAGACTCATGTACATTATAACCTTAAAAGCCTACTTTAATTATTTACAAAATAAACCTCTATTCATATCTTCGAAATTAAATATTAAAATTCAATTAAAATTCATCAGTTATATATTAAAAAAAATAACACTATTTTCTTAAGTTTTATTTAGTTTTATTTACATACAATATAATCTCAGAAGGAAGTTAAGCTACAATATATTTAAATCTGAATCCAGTTTCTGGAACAGTATCAACATACAATTTATCAGAATTGAAAAGGAGACTTAATGGTGCATGAACGCTAGCTATAAAATAAAAAATAAAAATATAAATAGTAACATAATACAGCTTAAATATTCAAAAATTTTATAGGAACTTACTTATTACTGTTCCGGTATTTAAAACATTTCCACAAAAATAGAAACCTCTAACAGTAGCACCTGAAGTAACAACACCCATTGGTATCATTAAGAAATCTTTAAAAAAAAAAAACGAGTTTAAATAAAAAAATTTTTCATTTAAAAATAACTGTTTTTTTGGTTTTAAATATTATAAATTATATTTACCTTCACTTCTGCCATTTGTAGGAATTTGTGGATAACAATTTGTGTCTGTTTGCAAACCAGTTGTAGTTGGTTCATATCCTAAATTAAAACTTTCCGATGTTAATCTAAAATTATTAAATATTTTTAAATTTTTATTCCTTATATAACAGTTTTTTGCATTTTAAATTTTTGTATACAACTAAAAAATATAAATGTTGGTAAACTATTATAAACATGTTATTTTAATTCGTCATATAACAGTTATAATATTTAAAATTTTTGTATAACAGTAAGAGTAAAAAACTGGTTTGCGAATTGAATAAATAACTATTATAAGAATGTTATTTTAACCCGAAATATAACAGTTTTTAATATTTAAAATTTTTGTATAACAGTAAAAGTATAAAGACTGTTTATGAATTGAATAAATTAAAAAATATAAGCTTTTTCTACAAAGTTTTTTTCTTCAATCTTTTGATATGAAATAAAATAATGGTTTGTGTATTTGCTTATATTAAAGAAAAAACCAAAACCTGGATAAAATTTTTTTTCACTTTTGTCTTTGCTAAATTTAAACTTAAAAAAACAAAAACCAAATAAACTTACTGAAGACTTTGAGTATTTTGATTCCTACGGAAACAAATTGAATATCTCATATTGCCAGGATATACACCCATACCATTATTATAATTAAAGGATGAAATTGTACCAGTTGGATCTGGATAATATTGTGTACAACCATTTGGTGCAATTCTATATCCATCTAAATAGAATGTACGTGGTGATATATTTAATTCGCGACCAAAGAATGTTCTCGGTTTTAATGCATCGGGTATTAAATTTTTTACAAATGAACCGATATCATTTGCAAATGAACGTGGTGATCCCAATGAACATTCTAATTGTGTAACACGTAATTTCCATGTTGGTGCAGCTACACCACCAGTACGTGCTGCTGTTGTCACTGTTATAATTTTTTCTCGATCACCAGCTGTTCTATTGAATGGTATATATATGTGTTGATTGGTATCAGAGCCACATAAACGGAAATTTCCAATTTGTAAAACATCATCAATACATTGGGGATACAGTATATTGTTTGTTTGTGTTGGTAATGTTGGTTGAATTAGATTAATATCAAAGTCGACACGTAACTGAAATTGGAAAAAATTCAATATTGTAAAAACGTTTTGTAAATTAAATTTAAAATAAGAATTTTGTTTATTTTTATTGGGTTCTCTCATTTATAACCCCCATTCCCTCACTTTTCTTAAATTTTTATCACAAGATTAAAATTTTGAAATTACAAAATATTCCTTATCGAAAAACTTACTTGACAAACGTAAAGACTTTTAGCTTTAATTGTATATGTACAAGTGTTTGGAACACTTGAAGTTGGTGTTGAAAGTGTTACATATTTTGATGTTGATGATCTGCCACAGCCTAAATTTACATTAATATTAGCGTCACTTGAATCAAAACAACCCCAGATAAAACATAAACTTAATAAAATTTTAAAATTTTTCAACATTTTAAAACTGATTTTTATATATTTTTTTTATAATTAGTGTATCAAATTTTTCAAAGTGGGTGTCTATTTACTTCCCCAAATCTTTAGATACAATTTTTTAATAATTTTTTAATTCGGACTGTTCCTTTAAATAAATTTTGAAAGGTTTTTATACTCAACTTGAAACTTTGATAAGAACTCCATTAAAAAAGTACCTAATGAAAAAAACGCTTTTTAATATGAAATTTGAGATTGGAACGATTTTTATCAAAAAAAAAAACAAATAAAAATTATAAAAACTTTAATTTTCATTAAAGAACAAACAGAAATCACCATGTTTAACAGCATCAGATAATATTTCAAAAGATAATGAATTTTTTGTTTTTTTTCAGTTTTTCTTTTTTCGCGGAAAAACAAAAAAAAAAAATAATTTTTTTTTTATGATAATGAAAAAATAAAATTACAAAAAAAAAAACACAAAATTAAAAAAATTGATTAAAAATTTGATGTATTCTAAATTATATTCTTCTAAGTTAAAGATAGTTTCATAGGAATACAATCATAGAATTTATAGTTTAAAAAAAAATGACATTGACCTGGATTTACAAAAAAAAAAAAATAGGAGACACTCCAAAAATAAGAAAACAATGTTTAAAGATAGTAAAATTGTGTTTTTGTTTTTTCCAGTAAAAACTTAGTTAACAGTTTTCTAAATTATGTAATAAGTAGGTATTTAAGATAAAAAATTGGGTATATTTAGAAATTGTAAATGATTGGAAGCTAAGTTTAAACCTTGGCCGAATTTCTTTACATAATATATTGGAATTTTGTTTTCAATATAATATATAATAATGAGAGTTATTTAGTATTGTGATTGGGTTGGAGTTGAAATCTCGATTTAGTAAATCCTGTTTTAACAAAATTGCGTTTTAAAAAATTTCGTTTTCGAAAATCTCGTTTATGGAAAATTTTCTTTTTTTTAAATTTAAGTTTTTTTATATTCAGGAAAAGGCTGGTAATTTTAGATTTTGTATTTATTTTCTAAAATCCTTAAAAATGAGATTTTTCAATAAAAAACTAGATTTTCTAAAATCGAGATTTTTCATTAAAAATCGAGTTTTTTGAATGAAATACAAGATTTTTCAATAAAAAACTAGATTTTGCAATAAAAAACTAGATATTCCAAAAAGAAGATTTTTCAATAAAAAACCAGATTTTCTAAAATCGAGTTTTTTCAATGAAAAACAAGATTTTCTAAAAACAAAATTTTTCAATAAAAAACTAGATATTATAAAAACGAGATTTTTCCATTAAAAACAAAATTTTTAAAAAACCCGAGGTTTTCTAAAAACAGAATTTCCAAAAAAGGTTTCACCAAAACGGGCTTATGTGACGCGTACATTTTGAATTTAACTTGTTGATTAAACTATTTTTCAAGAACATAATGGAAAACAGTGTGCATAAATCAAGAACAACCCTCGATTGCTCAAAGGGACTGAATAAATTGTGAGAAACCAATGTAGTAAACTGGCACTAGGTCGCAGGTCACTCAAGTTCTATTTTTCGAAAATGAAAGTTCCCACGAAATGGCAAAGAATGCAATAAGAATTAATGTAAGGCTTTCACACTCGGAGGTAAAGCAAACCTAAAAAAACTGGGCAAAAGTGCATGCAAAAAAGAATATTGGCTATACAATTATTGGGATCACTTCACACGAAAATCTACTGTGGATGATCTTTATATTATTTAAAATAAGAATTTTTAGAATCTGAAATTGAAATTATTGGTAGTTAAAAGATTTTGTTTTAACTTGATTTAATTCTTCTATTTAATTGATTTTAGAAGATATTATAAAATCTGTTTGAGTATTGAATATTGGTTTTAGATTTAATACATTTTTTAGATTTAGATTTTTTTTTTTACTTTTCTAAAAGTGATGGTAGTTTTCAAAAGACGCTATGAAGATCTGTATACACTTCTAGGTAATATAATAATTTAATTCACTAAAGACTTTACGATCTAGGAACTATTTGGTAATACAAAAATTTTACTGACTTTACACACCTCTCCTTGGAACTAATATAATTTGTAAATACTTAAAATGCATTAATTACAAGATTAAATCCGATTGGAATTAAACCCTTTTAATATTAATATTAATCAACCCTTATAATCCTTTTCTTTTTTTACAAAACCATTTCGAAATATTAAAAAATTTAATTGATCTCATTTTAATTTTAAAACTACATTGGGTACTAACTAATGCAATTTCTAGCACATTTTTTTTGTACTTCATTCAATTCAAGGAATGAAATTTAAATTTACAATTTACAACTAAAAAAATTTTCCATTGTTCTCTAATTAAAGAAAACAAAATATAATAAAAAAAATCTAAAAAAAATGGGAACCATTCTAAATATAATTTCAACACTAACCACATCATAATATTAATTAAATCAACAATAACAATGAAAAAATCAAAACAAAAAATTATAACAAAATAACAGGAACTAAAAACAACAATTTAAAAAAAAAAAACTGTTACAATGAATTTGAATCTAGAAATACAGTATTGTATTCCAAAAAAAAACATGATAGGTTACACTGATTCTTATACATTTAATATACAATAATATACAAAAAGTTTGAAAACAATTGAATACAAAGTCATTTACAAATGTAAAATAAAAACAACAACAAAATCTGAACCAAATTGGTAACAAAAATATAAAGGACAATATAAAATAAAGCGGTACATTCTAATATTGTATCCAGTGTCCAGAATTCTACACAATAACGAACCGGATCTGTGACACTTTACTGAAAAGAAAATCCTAAAAAATCCAAAAAAAATTCCCGAAAAAAAATCGTATAAAAAAAATTATTTTAAAATTTTATAATAAAGGGCTGCCACCCCAAACCCTCACAAAACTAATTATAAAAACCATGATTGAAATCAACTGTAAAATCTCACAGAAAAAGCCTGTATCCAACTCTCAATATCATTTTTCTTAAAATATTGAAATTCGGTATTTTTGGATTTCCAAAGACCAATAGGAAAGCCGAGAAATCGATGGGTTGATGCAGTCGAGTCAGACGCTGTATCAATGCTGCAAGAGCAAAATTGGATAACTGCTGCACAAGATCGCGTGAACTGGAAGAGGATGGTTCAGGAGGCCAAGGTTCGACAACGGACTGTAGCGCCATAGCAGAAGAAGAATTTTTGGATTTCAGGATTTATTTTTTGGAATTTTGTAACAATTGGGATTTTTTCCAACCAAATTTAAATTCAAGAATATTTTTTCGGGATTTTGTTTCAGTTAAAAAGTGTTATACATCCAAAAAAAAAATATTATACCTATATATATATGTATATAATATATATGTAATTCTTTTTGTTTTAACCACACTATAAAAAAACCACATATAACGCAATCTTTTTCTATATATACATGTGTACATATAAATATATATACATACATAAATATATATATACAAAAAACATATACGCAACATGCAAATTTCATTTGGGCATACATATGAATATGTACCTAAATATATGCAATGGATGATAGATGGATGGACGAATATCATAAAACATCACCCTCAGAATTTTGTTTTAAAGAGGCAACTTATCCTTAAATAATAATAAAAATTGTACATAATATTGTTAAAATTAAAAATAAAATTAAAATTAAAAAAAAAATAAAATAAACAGCGTGTATTACATAATAAAATATATTCTAAACAAATTGCAGTATTGTTGAAAAACAAAAAACATTAAAAAACATTAAAACAACTCTAAAGCGGCCTCAATGGAGATTAACTTGGTTATCCGCAATATTGTCACACATGTATTGCATAAAAACATCGAACTTGTAACATTTAACTGGCTATACTTGTATTATACATACATATATACATTGTATAGTCAACTCGTTTTATTTCAGTTTTATTTTTTATTTAGAACATTTTCAAAAAATTTTGAAAAAATGTGACTATATAGTTTCATTGTGTCCGTCCGTCCACAGAACTTCAACGCCGTCTAAAATAAGAAAATCTAAAAGAGTAGATATTACAAAAATAAAATAATTTCATGGAAGAACTTTTTTCTGTAGCCCCATTGGTAAGGAGCTAGAAACCCACAAAATCCCGAAAAATGCCCTATATTTGAATTGTTAAGAGTTTTGTGAAGTTTATTATTAAATCCAGTTGTAAAAGCAGCTGTTGTTATACCCTCTATAAATATATGTAAAATAATACATAAAGTTGCTATATGGTACTTTAATATACCGTTATGTAAAACTCAATTTTTGCAAAATTTTCGACCCCTCAGGTCATCTAAACGACTTACGCATAAGAACTAAAAAATTAAAAAGAGCAATTAGATCCTTAGAACTTATGTAAAACTCAATTTTTGACAAATTTTCGACCCCTCAGATCATCTAAACGGCTTACAAATAAAAACTAAAATTTTTGGGAGCAATTAAATCCTTAGAAATTTATAGGAGTTATTTAAGAAAATGTTACTTTTGAAAGTAACTGTTAAGGAGCTGGTTTAGAGAAAATTTAATAAAAAATATATAAGAAAAGAAACAAATTTTTTTCCAAGTCAACCTGAAAATTGAATGCTAGAGAAGGGGATGATAGATCCTTAAGAATCAGCATAAGCTTGATCAGATTTATATTTTTACCCAAAACTCAGTACATTTTGTAGGTATTGGAAATGTGCTTTTTTAAAAAACCCTTGATTTTTTTCACCGTTTTCATTTCTGTTTACCGTTTGATCCTTTTTTCCTCCATATAAAAAAAAAAAAATTAACAGTTATAAAATTCACATCCACAAACTAATACTATGATGAAAAGAATGTGGCATATAAAAAATAAAAACAAAGAAATACAGAAAAACTAAAAATAAGCGGAAGAGTTTTTTTTTTTTTTTTTTTTTTAAATAATTACAATTATCTATGTATAAAGTTGTTAAAATTCATACTATATACATATCTGTATATACATACATATTATACTAAAATATAATCAAATGTGCATATATTCAAAAATAAGGAAGTTAAAAATGTGTACTGTTTTTACCGTTATAACCCATTTTAAATAATAATATGTGAACATCAGAGATGAAAACTGCTAAACACTGAATGAACAGATATTGTATACGTATGTATGTATGTATAGTTGAGTTTAGAGTGTAATTTTCAAATCCCATTTGATGTAAACCAGTTCTGAGTTCATTATTTTTGTATTTTTGATGTTGTTGTTGTTTTTTTCTATTAACTTTAAAAAAAATTGTGATGTGAAGAGTTGCAAAAGAGTTTTTCAGATTAAAATAGAGTTTTTGTTATAAAATTAACAAACAATAACAATAACAACAACAACAACAACAATAAAAATAATAAAATTAACAAAAAAGAAAAAAAGAAAAAAAATATAACAAAAAAAAAAAAAAAGGACATGGCAATAAATTTAAATTTTAAATTAAGTAAAGAGTTAAAGTATGTTAAAATATTTATGGGAAATAAAAAAAAAAAAAAAAAAACAATAAAAAAAACAAAAAAAAAAATAAATTTGTTTATAAACTTTTGTTTTGTTGTTTTTATTTCATTTTTTATTTTTTTTTAAAGGGATATATTTTTAAAATGACCGATATTATGTGTACAGTTAAGGAAATAAAAATGTGGCGGAGTGTCTTGTAAAAGATGATTTGGTTTAGGAAAGCCTTTGATGGGTTGAAGCTAAAATAATAGGAGGAGATAAGAAACTTATTTAAATCAATTTTACGATAAATTATATTTAATATAAAATGTTTAAATTTTTAAAAGTTAACAGATGTTAGTATTTGTCACCAGGACTCCAAACTGTACCCAAACATTTTTTTTAAATGTGTCAACTGTTCAACTTTAGACTAAGTCTGTCTACAGTATATACCATAGGTATGCATGTTGGAGTGAGAGGCTTTCTCCTCTATTAAGATTGATCTTAATGAATTTCAAATACAATTTAAATCTGAAATGGTACCAGGCCGATTATAACATATAGAATGGTCTTAGAATTTCAAACCCTAACCCAAAACTTGATTCGAACTAAGCACTTTGACGAAACCGAATCTGACACATTTAGAAGATCACACCACTTCTATAAAAAGTTCCCCAAATAATATTAGCTATTGCTTTTAAAATTTCAAGTGTTATAATTCATATATAATATCGCAACTGTGTATAAGTATATATATATATATATATATATATATATGTAAATAATGAATATGTTAATTATTGTTTTAATTAAGGCGTGAAATTAAAATTAGAATAAATAAATTTTGAGGTGTATTACAATATATAAATATAATTTATGATAAGTTAAAATTTTACTTTTGATTATCTAAAATTTATTAACAATATTTATGTACTTACATATGAATCTTTAATTTGGAAAAGGGTTTCTTATACAAAATTATTACTTATTAGACCTTCATATAATTGGATTTTGTTAAATTGCAGTTAAAGTTTAATTATAATCATATAATTTTTATCATTATTAATTGGATGTTTAACAATTACTTTATAATTTTTTAAACTCAATATTAATTAATCGCTATATTACTAAAGAAGTTTTTTTTACCCAAAATATATACAATAATTGGCATAATATTTTATGATTAGTAGATACTTTAAATCGTCCTACTGCGTTACGCAAAGTTTTAAATATAACACTTTAGAGATTTCAGAGATATGTATAACTGGAAAAGTTATAATGAAATATGTGGTCTTTAATCAAACTTAAAAACTGTAAATAAATTAGTTTAATTTGTTTAATTAGCTTATTGCAATTGTTTAATATAATTTTTGTAAAAACTTCAGATATTTTGTTATAATTAAAAATTATAGAAATTAAATGTACATTCCAGTGTTTTTGAAAGTGATAAGTTATTTTAATGACTGACTGCCTTAAACAGTTAGTTTTTGAACCATTAGTTATTATAGGACTTATTTTATGGAAGGAACCGTCTCTTGTTATAGTATTAAAAATGTAAAAATGTATCTAAGTTTCTAGTTTTGTATAAAATTTATTAGTTAATTTTTGAAATAAGCTTGAATTTGTTATAACAAGAGTTCTGTTGGATATATTTGCAATCTGAAAACGGCAAACGATAGCTGGTGTTTAGAGTTGCCATACGGTACTAAAATTTAACATTACACAAAACTCAATTTTTGCAAAATTTTTGGTCCCACATATCTCCTAAACGGTTTAAGATAGGGTCTTGAAATTTTGGGAGAAGTTAAATACTGAGAAACTAGTAGGAGTCGGTTAACAAAATTTTTTTTGTCAAACCACATGTTTAGGAGCTATAAAGGCTCGAAAATTGAAATTTTGCTATTTTTAAACACCTGTAACTTGAATACCTGTCCAAATTTTTTTTTAGTGATATACAAAATTCAAAGCTCTGTAATTATATTTCAACATGTGTCAAATGTTTTTCTTAATTTTGAAGGGTGACAAAGCTACAGCCCCTGCAAATTCCAAAAAAGCCCTATATTTAAATTGATATAACAAGAGTTCTGTTAGGTTTATTTTCAATCAAAAAAACGGTAAAAGAGAGCTGCTTTTATAGGCTTTACAAAAATATGTCGCATAAATATATAGGGTTGCCATACGGTACTAAAATTTACCATTATAAAAAACTCAATTTTTGCAAAATTTTTGGTCCCACATATCTCCTAAACGGTTTAAGATAGGGTCCTGAAATTTTGGGAGACCTCAAATATTAGTAGGAGTCGGTTAACAAATTTTTTTAGTCGAGCCCCCTGTTTAGGAGCTATAAGGGCTCGAAAATTTATATTTTGCTATTTTTAAGCACCTGTAACTTGAATACCTGTCCAATTTTTTTTTATTAATATTCAAAATTTAAAGGCCCAACATTATATTTTTAACATATGTTAAAGGTTTTTCTTAAATTTAAAAGCGGTTCCTTTAATTGAAGAAATTGTCTCTCAGTCTTACCCATTTATGCTTAGATTGTATAATTCTAAGTAAAATTCCAAATTTTTGTGGAATTCACAATTTAATTCCTAGAAACTAAAAAAAATGGAGGGGGACGGAGGGGGGAGGGGAAGTTAGATGAAGTTAGATCCTTGAGAAACTTGGCAACCTTCTCCATTGAAGGGCTATAACAACTTTAAAATAAAAACTTTACTGTTAGCAGTAAATTTTATAAGTAAGCAGTAACTTTTTCCAAGTAAATATTTCCAAAGTTAAACTCAGTATGTAATACAATATAAATTTGAAAATGTGCTTTTTTAAAAACCCTTGGTTTTTTTTCATCACTTGTTTATTAAATATGATCTAACCGTAGTTTGAACCCGAGACTTTCCATATAAAAGGCGGCGTCTTAACTACTAAGTCATTGATCAGATAAACAAAATATTAATTTCCTAAAATTCTCTACATTTCGGTTTCTTACTGTTATCAAAATTTGAGGAATGTACACTTTACATTCCTATTAAAAAGCTCTTATTTATTAATCATTTATTTACTAACAAAATTTGTTTTTAAAAGTAAAAAACAAGTAAAGAAACAGTCAGTCGGTGCAACCGACTTAGAAATACCCTACACCTATTTGGTTAAAATTTAAGGACATATCCATAAGTCATTTTAACACATATAAGCTGTTATTAATTTGATCGTAAGACATAGCTAACCAAATTAACTGTATAATACTAAAAACATTTTCTAATTACCTATAAAATATAATATCTATTAAAAAAATACTACAAATTCTTACTAATTTATCTATTTAAAAATATTAAAAAACAAACAAACTTGAAATAAATGAAAATATATTTATTCCAATTCAATTACAAAATGAAAAAATTCTAATTATTAAATCTTGTGATAAAAAAGATAATCAAAGCATAATATATTTAATAATCCAAATTTTTAAAAATTGCAATTATTTTAAATGGTTAGTTTATATACCTAATAGAAAAGCTTATAAACGCAAAATATGCAATAAATGTATTTCTAAAATACAATTAAAAATTTACACCTTTTCATATAATTCATTTAAATATAAAAATAAATTTTACATAAATGCAGCAAGTACCTTTGAACATAGCTGAACCACTACAATTAAGTCTAGATTTCGGAGACACATAGGACATAGGAAATATATTCTTTGGCTTTGAATTTGAAATTAAACTCGACCACAACCAATTCCCATGGTACTTTCATTACTAGTAACCTCCTGTTAAATTTCTTCAAAATACCGGCATTATTTTTTGAGTTATGGTGTTTGTAAGATATACGTTTGTTAGTCCTTGAACTTTTCAAGGGTTCCAGGACCCGAAATTATGGTACGATTTCGCCCATATGCAGTCCCGTCATACTTTCAATAGTAGTTAACCCTTGTACACAATTGGAACGCTCTAACTTAATTTTAAGTTACTAGTTTTATTAATTTCGATGATAAGCTTTTACACATTGGGGGGGTCTAAGAGAGGTTCTGAACCACCACTCCAATTGATTCCAAATTAGGGGGGCAGGCAAGAAATAGTAAGGAACACCCTTGTGGCAAATTGGAAGCTTCTACATTTGTTTCAAGTTACTATCTTTATTAATTTCGAAAATATGCTTTAAGGGCCTAAGAACTGAGGGGCTGGTCCCCGATCCACTACACCAATGGGGCCTCAAATTTCAAAGACACTTACGAAATAGGAAGGGACACCCTGATACCAAATTTGGAGGTTCTATCTTCATTGGTTTCGGAATTATGCTCGTTTGGCCTAAATTCGATCAAAAAGTTCTAAGTTCCGAACCCATTGTCCAATCCCGACCTTACGTAATTCCCGAAGTAGTTTCATTACTAGTAACCTACAGCACAAATTTGATGAAAGTAGCGTCATTAGTTGTAGAGAGTTATCGTGATTTTTTTATATTTGTTCGTTAGCCCTGAAACCGATTAAAAGGTCCAGAATCCGAACCCATGGGCCGATTTCGCCCATATACAATCCCCGCCGTACTTTCAGTCCTAGTAACCTACAGTTAAAATTTCATCAAGATAGCTCCATTATTTTTTGAGTTATCGTGCCTACGGACGGACGGACGGACGGACGGACATGGCTATATCGACTAAGGCGGTCACGCTGATCACAAATATATATACTTTTCCATATCTAGCTCGCTTCCTTTAGGTGGTTACAAACACCATACCAAAGTTAATATACCCCTTTACCTATTCTATAGGTGTAGGGTATAAAAATGATTATAAAATATTTTATTTAAACATTGAAAAACTTTTATTATATAATAATAAGTTGATG